>JANQBM010000004.1:10345478-10356472 GCA_025594535.1 Erythroxylum domingense | reverse complement strand
TATTTTCATGTGGCAGATAAAGTGTTTGATCCAACTTGCTCAACTCGGAAAGTGTACAAGGAAGGGGCTAAGGACATTGCTCACTCTGCTCTAAGAGGAATCAATGGTGTGTTCATTTGGTGAAGAGCGTGAAATTATAAATGGATTACAGCTGTCCACCACTTAATAGTGTTTTGTCTTTTTTATGCGAGTTTCAATTTGTTTGGGTGTTTTGAATTTTTCTCCAGCTACTATATTTGCGTATGGACAAACTAGTAGTGGAAAGACATTTACAATGAGAGGATTCACAGAGAGTGTTATACAAGACATCCTTGAGCATATAGCAAATGTAAGTTTTTTTTTGTTTTATCTTTCTATATCTGAGTTGTAACACTTTAGAATGGGTTTATTTTAGACTTATTGTATTAAGTGCTAGACAACTGTAATCCATCAAAAGGCAACTACTTAACTCAATTAGTACCTTTTTTTGCGTTCTTTTATAAGAATTGGAGTGATTTAATATCTATGAATGCGAGTTCAATAGGTTTAACAACGAATATGTAAAAATAAATTGTTTCTAAAAGTCTATGAGATTCATCTACTTAATTGGTGGACAACTATAATCTATCAAAAGACGATTACATGACTTAATTAGTACTTTTTTTTACCTTTTTTTCATTAGAGTTAGAGTGATTTAATATCTATGGATGTGTTCATGTTCAACAGGTTGAACAATGAATATTTAAAAATAAATTGTTTTTAGAGGTCCATAAGATTCTTCTAGTTAATTACGAATCTTTAAACAGCGTTTGAGAATTTGAAGCTTTTAATGATGATGAGACGCAATCTCCTTCAGAAATACAATTTTGATTTTTATTGTTATTTTAAGTTTTATAGTAGACTCATATTTATTTATTATTAATTCATTTAATAATAATAAAGATTGGTGTATTTTTATTTCAATAAAATATTTTATTTTTACTTATTCTTATAAATTTTACTTCATATTTATTATATATTGGTTTTATAGCGATTTACTACCGATTAAACCTTTAAATCTTAAACATTTCCTTCAACCGGTTCTATGTCAGATCCAGTTTTTAAAACATTGGTAATAACAGTTTATTAATGCATTTAATTTCACTAAATATTTAACCGTAGCCAATTAATTCTAATGTTAGATTTTCATATAATTATAGTACATCAAACTTAATTCAAATTGTGACCAATGTTTTCCAGCTTTAAATGTGTCTAGCCACATCTAGTTTATTTTAATTAATATTTAGTTATAATTTTATCATATCTATCTTAAATTTCATTTATTTAAATTTGGTTGTATTTTATCATTGTCCATTTTGAGTAAGGATCGGGGAATTCTTAGCGTGAAAAAAATCGAATGCTGTACTGTTAACGTTGGCTCAAATAACAATTTTAAAAAAAAGTTCTTAGGTTTTTATTGCAAGTCCCATAGTAATTATGACAATACTATATTCTCAGTCTATTTGTCATAAAGATCGGGCGGTGGTTCTCCGAGTCATTTCTCTTATTCAGCTGGAACCAAACACTTCAACCCTACCAAAGACGAAGACCTGGAAACAGAGAAGGAGATCGTTTCTCTGGTCAAAAGATGCCCCAGCGCCCGCGTTGTTCGCCAAATCCACTCACGTATACTTACAGCCCTCCGCCCTTTCTCTTCTTTCTCTTTCCTGCTATCCAAAATCCTCTCCTTTTATGCTTTATCTCCCCTCGGTGACATCAATTATGCGTGCAAAGTTCTTGTTCAAATCCCTACTCCCGCCATTTATGCCTACAATTCTATTTTAAGGGGCTTTTTGATTGCTGAAAACCCATCAAGTCAACCGATTTATTTGTTTAGAAAGATAGTGAAGAGACGATACCCAAAACCTAACACGTTTACATTGGCTTTTGCACTCAAAGCCTGTTCCATCCTAGCAGCTTCTGAAGAAGGCAGGCAGCTACACGCCTGTGTTATACGATCTGGGTTTGTGTCAAATGCTTATGTTCAGACCGCATTGCTGAATTTTTATGTGAAATGTGAGGAGATGGAGCATGCTAAGAAGGTGTTTGAAGAAATTACTGACAGGAATTTGGTTTCTTGGAGTGCCATGATAAGTGGGTATGCAAGAGTGGGAATGGTCAATGAGGCTTTCGGTTTGTTCAGAGAAATGCAGAAGGTAGGTGTTGAACCGGATGAAGTTTCACTTGTTGGTGTGATTTCTGCGTGTGCTGCTGCTGGGGCGCTTGATATAGGGAGGTGGATTCATGCATTTATCAAGAGAAGGATGATCAATATGGATCTGGAACTTAGTACATCATTGGTTAACATGTATGCCAAGTGTGGTTGTATTGAAACAGCAAAAGAAATTTTTGATGAAATGCCGGTCAAAGACGGTAAAGCTTGGAGCTCAATGATCAACGCGTTTGCCATTCATGGTCTTGGAGGGGATGCAGTGGAGGAGTATACTAGAATGGAGGAAGCAAAGGTAAAGTATCACAGAAGAGTAAGTTTAACATCGTTTATACGTGTTTGTAGGCTGGATAATTTGGACGTCTAAACATATTTTGAGATTTTTCAGTCGGCAATCTGTGTTAAAGAATTTCTAAGATCATAATTTTTGGTTAAGCGTAAACATGCAAGTGGTGAAAAGGTTTAATGAAATAATGGAATAACGTTACTGGATTTTGGATGTGAATGAGATTAGATGTGCTTCTTTTCCTATTCATGGAAACTTGTTTAAGCTGACCGGGTGATTAGTTCAAACAGATGATATTGTGAATGATGTTATAAGCGTGTCAGCTTATTTATCTTAATCTTAAATTTAAATCTTGAGTTGCGTTGCTTACTAAAATTCATGATTTGCTCAATTCTTCTCAGGTCAAGCCCAATCATATAACCTTCCTTGGCCTATTATCTGCATGCGCCCGTGGTGGATTAATTTCTGAGGGTCAAAGATTTTGGTCAGCCATGCTTGAGTTAGGAATAGAACCATCTTTGGAGCACTACGGTTGTATGATTGATTTACTATGCCGAGTTGGGCTTGTTGACCAGGCTTTCAGATTTGTTGAAACCATAACAGTTCCAGCAGATCCAGCAATTTGCCGAACATTACTTTTGGGCTGCAAGAAAAATGGATTATTGCAGCAAGGTCAAATAGTTTCCAATCACCTTCTAAAACTAGAACCGCTAAATCCAGAAAATTATATAATTGTTGCAAACTTTTATGCTTCAGCTTCACAATGGGAGATGATGAGCCATGTGAGGAAACAGATGAAGGAGACAGGCATTAAGGCTGTGCCAGGGTGCAGCTCCATTGAGGTTGGTGGTTTAGTGCATGAGTTTGTACGGGGTGGCTGGTCACATCCTGAGGCACAAGAAATAAAAGAATTTTTGAAAGATGCTTATGTGGCAATTCATGACATTGGGCACAAACCAATAGTATCTTCTGAATTGCCCAATGTGGGTGAAGAAGTGAAAGAGGATGCGCTATATGAGCATAGTGAGAGGTTGGCAATTGCTTATGGCCTGTTAAAGACCAAAGCACCAGCTGTAATTAGGATAATGCAGAATCTAAGATTGTGTGAGGACTGTCATGAAGTAACAAAGTTTCTCAGTAAAATTTATGAACGAGAAATTATTGTTAGAGATTGTTTTCGTTTCCACAAATTTTTTAATGGCAAATGCTCATGCGCAGATTATTGGTAATGTATATCTTGTATTATCACTGTACCTTAGTTGTATCTTTCAAGCCTGTGGTTGTCCACCAAGGCACCAAATCTTCCCCTTCCAACCTGTTCCTCCTTGATTTGTTATGCTGGAATGGAGTTAAAGCTATAATTTTAGCCTTTGATTGAAGATCTTCAATGCAGCAGTTTTTCATATTCAGACTTGTGGGCGCACATATAGTCCCACCATTTTCATAGCATCTGGATCTTAGAACTCGTATAAGAACACAGTGCTGTACAGCTCTGAGAAACTTAATTTGTTTCAAAGGCAAACAACTTCATTTTTCATTAATAACTAAAGTGATCAATGTCAATATAGCTTTCTCGAATAGGGAATGGGAGAGCTTCGTGTTTCTAATCTGATAATTAGCCCTGGTTAAACCCTCTAGACACGTACCTTTCCATCAGATCATCCACCAAGGACCTTACTGTATTAGAGATAATTCTTCAGAGTATTATGAGTTATTGTAAATAACATCCTATCATATTCTCCAAACCGTAATGAGGAGGACATAATTTTTTGGGATACCAATTCTTTGAACAATTTTACTAACAAATCTACCAATAGGGTTCTACTCTACCTCCATTTAATAGTTCAATTATTGCATTTCTAAGACAAGCTTAACTATTTGATTTGGTTATCAAGCAGAAGTAGAAAACTAAGCATAAGCTTCACTTCTTGAACTTGTCCTCTTTATATCCCCTGTAATAATAACATGAAAAGTCATGATCATATTTTATACGAGTGTAGCTATTATAAAGACATCTATAAATCACTAATTCACCTTTGCCTTACAGACTGGAACGGCCTTTCATGGCAAGAAACCATTCAGTGGGCTCTTATTCTTTTACAGAAATCTTGTTATTGCAACCATTCTCAAGTTGTCTCTCTGTTATTGCATTTATGACTTACGGTATGAGAGAAACAAGTAGGATATTTTAGAAAATCGAGATATGATCTTTTAATTACGTGTTGAGCGAGTTTTATATACAATAAAATTTTCAATACCTACAGGTATACAAATCGTATCTTTTAGAATAAGAGGTTATCGTTACCATGAGAATTATGCAAGAGCTAACAATTTGAACCTAACTTTGTCTAAGATATTTAGAGATTGACTTGAATTAAATTTAAATAATAGAAATTGAAACAAATAAATAAACCAAACAAGTAATTAAATAAACAGTGGCTTGCCAATAAAAATCAAGGTTTGATCAAGATTGAATACTTAGGAACTATTCTTTCCTAATTTTTATTCTTTTAATCATGTTGATCAATTTATGTGTTTGTTCCTAGATTTTCTAAAGTTTTGATTACTCTCTGTTAAGATCTAATCAATTAACCCTAATTGAATTCAAAATTCTCATATTTGCATTCTCTAAATTCACAAAACTATTCCTAACTTATTCAATTAGATCTAAAGCAATCTATTAGATAATTAATTTCACAACCACAATCTCTCTTTGATTGATCATTAATTTGATAATTATAGGTCTATTAAATTGCCAACTCTTATTGTACAACCTAACATTAATTACTTTGGATTACTTTCTTGATTTATTGTCAAATTTATGCATAAACAATTATCACAAACATGTAATTATGTATTGAAATCAACAATGAATAAAGTCAAAAAATAAATCTAGAATAATTCCTAATATGAGTTTAGAACCCTATAGACATGTTTAACATCTAGGAAGTCAAATTATACATCAAGGATAATGAAAGAAACAAAGGAAGAGAATAAAAACTTTGTTGAAGACTTGATCTCAAACTTTTGATTCATTTCGATGCAATGGTTGCTGTGTCTTTGTTGTGTTTCACGTTCTTAAATAGTGCTTCAGGGTTTTGGGGATGTGTCTAGGGTTTTTCCCTTTTTTCAGCTCCAAAAATAGCCCTGAACCTTAAAAAACACGAAAAAACTTATGCTTAAAAAAGCCTCTGCCACAATCGTGACCTTGGAGTCACGATTACACTCTTGAGTCACGATTATACTCCTACTGTTTAGCCTCTATCACAATCGTGCTCAATTATGTATGATCATGACACCTTCAAGCTTCTTCCATTGTCTTAATTCTTCAATTTCCTAATTTCCAACACTTACAAACACATCAAACACCTCTTGAAACATAAAATTATGATCCAATTCTTGCTCTAAACCGAATAAGTACTTATAGCACATACAAACATTAACAAGAACATAATTTTAAGCTTACGCACATGATAATCATCAAAGAAATACTTAAAAACACACTTAATCATCTAGAAAAACATAACATAATCTACACCTATCAACATCTCCACATTTAAAACGTTGCTTGTCCTTAAGCAAACATAAAAACTACAAACATACAAAACATATAATCAAATTCATGCAACAACACAAAAATGGTACAATAACATCAAATCTTATAAAAATAACTTAACCTCAAAAGCCAATCACTCAAAAAGTGCCAAAATGCTAAATTATTCCTTTAAAGTTTAAGTGCTTTGATTTGAATATACATATCAATACAAATATTAACATCTTATCCATATACTTATGCACTTGCAAGCATGGATTTATTATTATTGATTAATTAAAAAGGCAAACTATCACTAAGTAACCTTTCATGAAAATTCTTACGATTTTTAAAAATCAGTAGTTTATTTATTATAACACCATTTTTATAAATTTTTAATGATAACCTAGTCTTTTGATGCAAAGGCAAACGTCTTGTCCTGAATGTTCCCTTGGTTACTCAACTTACGTTTTTTATTTAGGTTGGTTGAAGCGTCATTCTAGCCTTTTGATGCAAAGACAAACATTTTGTTGTTAATGCCTCTGGCTACTCAGCTCTATCCCAACTCTTAACTAGCTACCAAGCCTATTCTTAACCTAATTTTCTTAAAAAGGGCTAGTAAAATATTTTATATTTAAATTTGTTTATTTAATTTCTTAGCCTACCTCATTTCTTCTTATTCAGTCATTCCCATGAAAGGTACAAATAATATTAACCAATTTAGTTGACTATAATTATAAATGTATACTAAAGAATTCCCTAAAGAGAAAGAATAGGTGTCATATCCTTGTTAGCATACATAATCATCCTAAAGACACTTAAAGCACATAATTTATAAGTTTACTATGCCTCTACAATGACCATGTTCAAAGCTAAACTAATTCCAATCAATTATTGCCATTGATACATTCACACAATTCACACATCACAATGCCAACCTAATGAAAACTATACAATTGTTAAATTCACACACACATAATATGTACAAATGCACACAATATATCAAATGCATATACACCATCAATTTGTTTAGCAAATTTTATATATAATAAAACTCTCAATACTGGCAAGTATGCGAATCGTAGTATAAGAGGTCATCTTTCCTATCAGGATTATGCAATGGCTAACAATTCGAATGATGAGGTTCTCTTCATGGACATCTACCCAAGTTTTTTTGATGTTCAAGCATGATATACCAAGATTTAGGGAGTAATAGGGAGGCTTGTTATTCTTTTCTTCATCCTCTTTCTTTATCTCTTGGACTTCTTTAAGATGGGGTTTAACTTGATTTCCCACTGGTTTTTCTTGTTATTCCCTATTTCTAAGTATGATAGCCTCATATTGCTCTCGTTGATGTAATTCCATATTGCTTAGAGAGTCTTCCACACTTCTCTTACAAAATTAATAGGAAAGTTGTCTTACTTGAATCTCTAGGTTATGAATAGAAGAGGCATGATTTTTCATTACTTGATCAAATTGCTCTTCAAATCTCTTCCAGTTCTCTTTCACGTTTGTTAGCTTATCATAATTTTGCTCAATTTAGAATCTTATGAACTTGACTTATCTTGCTGAAATCCTAATAGGTCTTGATGTCCCATGTGAGTACTTACATTATTAAACCAATTAAAATTTGGGTGGTTCTGCCACCCTTAAGTGTACGTGTTCATATAAAGATGATGATTTCCTCAAATAAATTAGGGCTCATTGAAATCAATAATAGTCCTTTGCTCCCCATAGTATCCTCCATGATCGTTCTTTTTATCTCTTCTTGATATCTAATTTTCTAAATTCTTCATCGCTGCCTTATGATGTCCAAATCATTGTGTTTTCAACTTTTCGCCCAAACTTCCTACACTTTTTTTTCTTGTGATTGGGTACCACAGTCACAAAAGATCATGAAACGCCTTAAACTAATTCTACACATCCCTAGCAATGATGTCAAAAAATTAATTGAGGTAAGTTTTAATCTTATAAACCCTCAATATTCTACAAGCACACGATTCGTAACATAGTATTATCGGTGTCGATCCCACGAGAAAGGAGAGTAATTTAATCCTAAAATCTAAGGCTAGCAAACTATAAAATTGAAAATACAAGATGTAACAAAAATTAATTACGAGAATTGAGTTCAATTAATCAAATCAGAAATTAAACAAAAAATATTAACAAATGAGCAATATACAGTCACAATAGAAATCAACCTAAGGAGTTTACCAATTTATAAGAAAGGGGATTTTACTTATCATTAATGCTAACCTAGCCGATTATGTGTTAATGGAGCATCAGTTCTAGACTATCTTAGGGCTAATTACTCTTTCTCGAGTTATAACCATTAAACCCAAAATTATAAACTCTAATTAGATTACAGAAATTGCAATCTCTTAATTCACAAATTATCCAAAACCTTAATTAGATCTAAAACACTTTAATAATCTATCGAAATATCACACGGAATATCTCTTTACATAATTACCAATATGATTTGTCACGGTTTCTAATAGATCACCTAACTCTCATTAATCCGATTTAAACATTTTTTATTCAGTTCACCCTCTTAGTTTATTACCGAATTATGCAAGAACACAATCAAATCATAACATTCATCTAATAAATACAATCGACTAAATTATCATTAAATCAAAATAAAATCTCGAATGAGAGTTTAGAACATCATCAATACTCCAATTCCTATCATCATACTATCCATCTCAATTCTATATATAAATAAAAGCGAAATAAAAAGGAAATAATGACTTAGAATAGAAACTGGAAGGCAACGATATCAGAAAATCTCCTAATTCGGGAAGCACATCGAGTCAGCTTCATCTTCCTCTTCCTCCTCTTCCTTCTTCTTCTTTCTTTCTCTCGGTATTCTCTCTTTAAGGTTTCAAGTGTGGTTGCATGCAAAAGCTCCTTTGTGCTACTCTTAATGTCCTTTAAATTGTCTTTTATGTTTTGGGTAACCCTAAGGTCTTTCTAGGGTCTGAAAGGTTCAAAAAGTCCCTCAAAACGTGAAGGTCGTCAATGACTGCATGTGTGCCTGACATAGGTCATGATCGTGGCTCACATCTAAGCCTTTTTTCACAATTAGGCCACGATAATGGGCCATTGTTTTGGCCCAAATGTCTTCCGACACTCCTTTGTTCTTTGATATTCACCCTGAAATACTAGCAATCACATCAAGGTGCCTAGAAAATATAATATTTAAGCTCAAAAGCTTGTACTAACCCATAAAACACTTAAAACACAAATAATTAACAAACTAACACAATTCTAACCTAAACACATGCTAAATGATCAAACTAACGGTTAAAAACATATCAAACTATGCCCTAAAACATGATGCAATTTACATTTATCATAAATGCTTTCTCTAAATGTTTAACTTGCTCTGTTAATGTTGGGCTGGGCTGTAAATTAATATATTGTCAAAAAATGATAATAAACTTATGTAAATAAGGTTGGAATAACGTATTCATGGTGGATTGAAAAGTGGAGGGTGCATTACAGAGTCCAAACGGCATGACTCAGAATTCATAGTGGTAGAAATGAGTATAAAAGGTTATTTTATGAGTATCACTGTCCTTTATCAGTATTTAATGATAGCCATGAGATAAGTCAAGCTTAGAAAACCATTGATCACCACGTAGTTCATCGAGCAACTCATCAATAGTAGGGATCAAAAAATAATCCATAACAGTAACTGTATTAAGGGACCTGTAGTTGACGCAAAATATCCAAGTGCCATCCTTTTTTTTTAACTAACAAGATTGGTGAAACTTAAGGATTGGTGCTTATTTTAATGATTCCAGTGCTAAGCCTTTGCTGAACTTGAAGTTCAATTTCTTGTTTTTGAAAGTGATGATAACGGTAGGGATGAACATTCACTGGTTGTGAATGAGGAAAAAGGTGAATGCCGTGATTTGTGTCATGGCTAAGAGGAAGGGTGGTTGGAGTTTGAAATAAAATTTGATATTTTGATCAAGAAGCATTTGTATAGGTCGGGGAATTAAAGGCATATTAGGTGGACTAAAAGCTGAAGTCAGCTGTAACTAAATATGAAAAAAATTAGGAAATAGAAGAACTTTGAATCAAACGTTTTACCTGGTGGCAAGTAGCAAAATTGGGTTTTAGAGAACCAGTGCCTTAGATCTCGATTGATTTGTCTTTAGCTAAAAATTATAATATCAACATAAAGTAGTCCAAAAGAATTAGACCCAGTTGTTTTAGCCACTGGATTCCCAAAGCCACATTATTCCCTTTAATAACCAAAACATGAAAGTCAATATGAAAAGGGTGATCTTATATTTGGACTGGTGGAACAAGCTTGAGTACAACTAAGCTCAGAGCCATTGTCCACTAACATGTTTAGTGGTGGGATAAGATGAGGTCGTAGATCTAAATAATGAACCAGACGATCTTAGAATAAAATTATGGGTACTGCCTTCATCAATTAAAATATGGACAGGTTTGGAAGAAATATAACCTATAGCTTGAAAAGTTTCTGGTGCAGTTTTACCTGCCAAGGTATTGAAACTAATTTGAACTGGATTAGTATAAGGGTTCAACAAAGAATCAAGTGGTTGCTCAGATGACTAGTGAGTTGAAAGTGTTGGATCACTTATGGCCTAAGAATGCACAATGTGTAGCGAAATGGACCATAGGATTTCAGGTCTTGTGCCTTGGTTAACCGAAATTTCAAAACAAGAAGTGTACAAACCTCTTGAAGCTCATGGATTGGAATTATTTTCAGATAGCTTGATGTTGCAGCTCGCTAACATCCTCTGCTAGTATCCACATGAGGATGAACAATCTGGGTAGTGGCTAATGTGTGCTAGCAGGTTTTAAAACACTTTAAAACGTAGCATAGTTTTTATCTTAGGAAAAAGGGACGAGTGGCTAGGTAATTAAGGCCTTTCCGTATATCTTCTAATGAGACATAAGCCCTCTATTTATAGAGAAGCCTTTATCCCTATTCCTATTGGGAA
>JANQBM010000004.1:10275914-10302875 GCA_025594535.1 Erythroxylum domingense | reverse complement strand
TTTTTATGAAATATTTTATTTACTAAATTTATTTTATTTATATTTTCTTATTTTGATTTAATATTTTATTATTTATAATTTTAAATTTGTACGATTCATAATATATTTTTAATTATTTATACAATAATTAATAGTTTATTAAATCAATGGACTTTTTAGTTATTTTATCTCTTTTCAGTAACCACAACCGCACTTGTCAAACACCTATTTTCATGTTTCAGCAATTACCAAAATATTAATCTCAAACACATAAGTACTTATTGAGAATAAGTACTTATCATTTCATCAGGTTGATTTCAGCAGGTTATTAACTGTCAACGCTTCCCCAAACTAAGCCTTAATTATGTAAATTATAGGCTTGAAGACATATGAATGACTTGTTTCAAAGTTACTAAGTTTACGAGTCATAGAGATGAAAGGCTTAAAGATCGGGAGCTCAAAGATTGCCCAAGTAGTCATAATAGAATTAGATAGAGGCAACTAGACTCACTGAAAACTTATCACTCATATATATGTTTATGTAGCTGACCCTTGGAGTCCCTTTGATTGCGGTTTTAGGATTAAAAAACTGCAACTTGCTATGCCTAGCATCTTTCGACTTCATGTTGTCTAAAGCAAGATAAAGAAATTTGTTTAGATGTGATATACATATAAAATAATGCACATATATTAAAAAATTTAAGACTAGCAACCCTTTATCCTTTAACCAATTTCTACAGAGATTAATGATTGCTTATGGAGATAAAATGAGTTCTTTTTATATGTGTATATATATATTGATCAACAGCAACAGCACAAGATTACAAAGTTTACCCCACTAACAACAAATAATAAAAGAAAGAGAAATTGCACGAGCTCCCATCAAGTACAAGAGAGAAGAGAGAACAAAGGGCAGAGGACGGTAAGAAAATCAGCCTATTTTTACAGGTTCAAAAAGTCATACTTGATAAGTAGTTAGTGACAAATTGAAACTTTCAACATATATTTCCCCCAAATGAAATTCTTCCAAAAAAAACAAAAGCAACTACTATGAATCTAGAATATATTCCACTACAACAAATGTTAGGGAAACGTAGATGAAGAAGAAAACAACTTTTGCTAGTGGCACAACGTAATTAATCGCTTCCTTATCCTGTTTCATACTTGGTTTAGAGAAAACCTAAAAAAGATGCAATGAAAATACATATATGCTTTGAATTGTTCAAATTTTGGAAGGAGAAAAGGAATCCCAAGGAGATTCAAGTTGCTCAGGCCTGGTCTGGATCCATTTAAATTTAACTAGGATGGGTTAGACTTTGAATGAGGCAAATCAAATTAGATTATAAATATTTCAGTTTTTTTAATTAAACTGAATACACCACTTGGCTCTTGAGGTTTATTAACTTTTATAGTTTCTGTAGTTTGTTTATTAGGCTAGAAACACTTGTGGAAGCTTGAAGAAAAATATGATAAGGAAAAAGGCTAATGATTTTCATGTTCATCCATTTTCAAAGCAATGTTCATCCATTCATGTTCATCCATTATCCCTCCAAAGGGTTGTCATTTCTCAAACTAGAATCTCTTCCCAACTTTATAACTTCCAGTATTTTAGAAGTGCTTAAAACTTCCCTGTCCCTTTTGGTGCTTGTAGTTTCTGTTAGTTTATACCCTATAGCCAATCGATTAATTGTAGTTCAGTAATGGAATAGTTTAAAGACATTCTTTATCTTGTACATGGATTTAATAAATTCTATAGGATAACTATAATGAAATTATATGAGATTATAATTATAAGATTCAAATTACATTTATATATTATTCCTAAATTGTTCCTATTCATTATGCTATTAAGATTGGATATTAATAGAACATAAAAGGCTATCACAAGTTATGATTTTCCTTACAAAGGAAGTAGTTGATCTTATAGACTAAAATATGGAGATACTTAAATAAACGTGTGACTGCTTGTTAGAAAACAAGCTCATTGAATTGACCCGATATGATAAATTCATTTGGAACATTACTTGTATGTCTGTGGAAATTCTCATTATGATAATTGTACAAGTGATCCTTTCACTTGAGGTAAGGAATTGCTATATTTTGATACTATTTATGATGTATTCTAATCATAATTCGTTCAATCAGTAGTCACTGGATGTGACATGAACTATATGGAGGTAGTTGTGTAATTAAGATAAGATTCATCACCCTAAAGTAATTAAGAAGAATGTTCTATTGTTCTTTATTAGTATTGATTCAGAGAATCCTTAGCCAAGGAGGAATGACACTTTATAAATAGTTTACAAATGTCATTAATTGAATCAACAATTAATGGTGGAGAACTAATATGATTGGATTAAAAAAGAGTAGACATTAATTCAATGCTCTGTCTAATAGAAACATTGTATAATGAAAGGATTGAATTATATGAAAAATCATGCATGAAAAAATTAGTGAAAACTACTTTGAAATTCCTAAATATTTAGGTGGTCATGATGCATTGCTAGACAACAATCTTGATGTATAATTATAAATTATTTAATTGGAGAATTAAAGAAAAATTAGAAGGAGTTTTAATTTATCTAATTCTAATTATGAATTAGAATTGTAGTTTATAACCACTGTCGATATATTTCAGAACCTAGTGGGTCACGTATAAATAACAGGTTAAAGAGAGCAAATATATTTTTAATCAAGCTAGACTTGATTGTAAAGCTTAAGAAACTTTATGATCAAATATGAGATATTTAATAAATAAAGATTAATATACGATATTAAATCTTATTTGGGTTTAGTTGGTATTTAATTATAATAATTTGTAATTCTAATTATAGCTTAATTGAAATTAGAATTTAATTTCAATTAATTTATTATAACATCCAAAACTTACTGTAAGTAGGCTTAAGCTCTAATGGAGTTAGCACTTCTTACTTAACCCTTTTGATAAGAGTTACAGAGTTCTCTCAACTTGTCTTGTGGATATCGTTAATTCTACGGCTACGATGGTTGAGATAGATCAGTTTCGAAAACAATTTGAGGGATACAATAAGAATATAATCAAGTTTCAAAATAAGGTATGAATTAAGATTTACATTTTATTATGATTTATGTTTTAATCATTTTATAGAATTAAAATGATCTTAGTTTTTGGAAAATCAAAATACAAAAAAAATTGTAATTATTCTACTGTGATTAAGATCGGATCCAGTCCTAATTTCCCAATAGTGGTAAATAAACCCTAAATAATTAATTCTAAACTGTCATATTAATGTTAAAACACAAACCTTAAAATCATATTTTGATCTGATTACTTTTAATATGAAAAACTCATTTTTTAAAAACACAAGAAACATGAATTATACGACTCTTATAGGCATAGGAAGTGCAACTTACGAGTAATAAGAGGTACATTGAGGAATTAGTTAAGAGAGATGGATATTTGAATAAGTAATTGAAAGACCGGGTGATTCCATCGACTATAGTTAATTGGAAGAAATTATTCGAGTGAAGAAGTTACATGGGAAACGGAGGAGAATTGATGAAACAAAACCCTCCATTAATATGATCAATCAGATAAGAATTTCGAGGACAAAATTTATTAAGGGGGGAGAATTGTAACATCCTATTTTCATACTAAGGGTTAGAACCCTAGATTTCTGTAAATGAGAAATAACAATGAGAGATTAAAAAAAATGCATTTCATACTCATGCATAATATTAGTATACACATATGTGAATTTGATTGTTTTACATATATTTCAATGACTTTACATGCACTCATTTGACATTTTTCAGGTATAATTGACATTTAACGTGATTATAATGTGAATTGTAGAGTATAGGTCTTAAAAAATTGAGTTGGTGTATATATTTAGTGATTTAGAATTTTTGGTGAAATATAGGAAATTTCTGATAATTATGAGTATTTTTGGACTAGCAAAAATGTCAAGTGATAAAATAATTAATAAATGGTAGTAGAATTAAGTGTCAAATGACAGTAGAAATAATTGATAAATGACTTTAAGATTTGATGACACGTGTTATAGAAAATTGGGAGACGATTGTATTAGGAATTGGTGACAAATAGACTAAGAAATTAAGTATTGATTAGCATCACTAGAAAGAGACATTAGTATAATTTTAAGTGGAAGTGTCATGACAAGTGTCATGACACCCACCAAGTTTTAATAACCCACATTCTATGCCCATTTGAAAGACTCTCTCTATTGTCTTTCGTTCTTGTTTCACGACACATGTTTCTTTTCTTCATCTTCATCACTCTTCTTCTTCTCCATTCACGAAATACATCCCACCTTATGACCTTGTCCTTGCTCTCACCCTTTTTCTTGCTATTTCCACCTTGTTGTCTTCTTCATTTGACACTAAAAGACCTAACCCTACTACCTCCATGATGATGATCAATTGATGCTTGGAAAGCTAGGGTTAAGAGTGATTTGAAGACTTTGAAGCTAAACAAGTATAAAGCATTATCCTTCTTAAATTGTTGAATGAAGCATGTATGAAGATAGTTAGGGGTTAACTGATCATGAAATGAGTGTATATATATACTAAAAGGTAAATGAGAAAACTTGCATATGTAAATGTCTTGTTTTTACATATATAATGAGTAATGATTCATAAATTGATGTACTAATGCTTTTGGGTTAAAATGATTATGAGAATGGTGTATAAAGAAGTGCAGAAATTTGATTAGTGAATGGATGTTTTTATGCTCTGTTTTTCTTATATTAACGTGGATTACTTTGGGTATTATAGAGATGAGTTAAAATGAGTTTGAAGCTTATGAAAAAGAGAACTATGGTGTCTTGAAATGGAAAGAATTAGTGTGATAAGTTAGAGATAAAATGAAGGTGATAAAGGGAGTTGAACATGTACAGAAATTTATGATGAATATGTATAAGTAAGAATGTTTTGTTTTAGATTGATGATCAAACATAAATTATAATTTAGTTGTAAATGGTATTGAATTAGAATGGAGGTGAGAATGAAGAGGAATTGAAGTAGGAATAATATAATATGCATAAGATGTGTTAGATATAACTTGTAGGAGTTGGAAATCTGGAAAATAGCCAGTAAATGTCCGTTAGGTGCATTTCAGGTCCGCTAGGTGGACATTCTTTGAAATTCTAGTATTCCAACCCCGTTTATGTCTGTTTGGAGGGACGTAAGTCCACTAGGCAGACATTCTTTGGACACCAACATAAATGCGCGATTTTGACCTTTTAGATAGCAAAATCTCTTTTCGGGGTCTTCACAGAAATTGTAGAACTCGAAATTCTTTTCGAAAGCGTACTTGAATGACTTTAATTCAATGTCCACAGCGAAAATTATGCGTTGTGTCCCAAAATCATATATATAAATTGTGGACTTATTATTGTTATGGTTGCGTGATGATTTAACTATGGTTGGTTGAGTTGTACGAGTATCTCGAAAAATCAATTAGCAACATGGTTAGCCTCTGCATGTTTTGTTACTAGTATTGTGATTATTATTATTATTGAAAAAATCAAGAAGCTATACACAATTTTGAATATGGAAGATTATTTTTCAAAAAATGGGTTTGAGAAACTCATAATCAGCATGTGTTTTCTAGGTTGCGTTTTGTTGTGCGATTGGAGTTTTTTTTGTTGAGTTTAGAGAAAACGTGAACACTGACGGCAGCGCAAGCAGGGTGAATCGTCTCCTCGCTGGAACTGCCGACGTCTTCAGGAAACTAGAGGTGATAATTTCGACATGGGTTGAAGTAGCTGCCTGCACTGGTGGCTATCACTGGAGAAGACGCAGGCCAACGATAGTGTGGAGACGCGACACAGCAGAACAAGAAGAGCGACAAAGGCAACAGCAAACAATAACTGTGCTCCGTGTAAAAAAAATGGGGCAGAACATTTACGTTTGCATGATGGCACGTGCAATGCACGTGTAAGTCAACATTGGACGTTGACTGAGGCACAGAAAGGGTCTAACACATGCGGTGCACACTCCAGACAGTCTCACACTCATTTTATTTGACTTTTGTATGTTTTTAAGCCTTCTTTTAATTAAATTGGTTTAATTAAAATTAACAGGTTTAAATTCCTAATAAATTTGAATGTTGTTTCTAATTGTTTGAAATTTATTTTCAAAGGGTTTATTTTATTAGGAATTTTTGGAATTTAGTTTAATTTTTTAAAGATTTGAATTATTAAATTAAATTAATTATCAAATCAATTCCAAAAATTAAAAATAATTATTTTTCTTAATTTGATTAAGATTAATAATTATATTGATTCCTAACTAGTTTTAGAAAAGTAGTTTCTACAATTAGAATTAGTTATTTTCAATAAGATTCAAATTAATTAATTTGACTCCTTATAATTAAGAAAAGTGTTTCTTTATGTTATTAAAAAAGGTGTTTCTTAATGAAATTTATTTATTTCAATTTGGTTAAGATAAATTGGATTTATGACTTTATTTTTTTAGAGAATTGATATTATATTCATTTAGAAACTATTTCTTTATTTATGAACAATAAGTTTCTTGACATTTTATAAAAAGTATTTTTCTTATTTAAATTTTGAAAAAATTCATTTATTTATTAAGAAAAATATTCTTTCTTCAATACTTTGAAAATTAGTTTACTAACTTATTAAAGAAAAATGTTCTAATTAATTAAGAAATCAATCAGTAAATAAATAAAATAAATAACTTTCTTTATTAAATTTAAAAGTATTTAATTTAATTTTAAAAGTAGTTTTCTTTTAACGTTAGAAAATATTTTTTCAATTAAGGAAAAGTAATTTCAAATGAGATTAGAAATAATAATGTCTAGTTAGATTAAAAATAATTTTCTAATTGGATTAGAATGTGTTACTTATATAAATTTTGAAAAAAAAAAGAGATTTTCTAAATTATAATAAGTAAGAAGAATAATTTACTGAAAATTTTTCAATTAAATTTTATTAAAGGAGTCAAGACAATCAGAAATAGTTTCCAATTATATTTGGAAATTGTTTTTAAATTAAATTAAATTTATTTGGAATAGGAATTTAGTATATTTAGGAATTAATGAGTTCAATTTAATTTAATTTCTCCAAAAAGTTAGAAATATTATTTTATATTATAAAGAAAAATAACTTAAATAAGAGAAGTTTGATATTATGCATACAATTTGATTATGATTGCATAGATACTTTATTTATATGTTTGATATCTATATTGGATGCATATTAAATTCTAAGTGTTATATGTGTGATATTGTACATGTAATTTAATGTTTGATAAGACGAACAAAATTAAATTCCTCGTTAAAATATTAAATACACGTTAAGAACGTAATTGTTGTCTTCCATTATCATAAGAATAAACCAAAGTTTTGTTTATTGCTAGGCTTGTTGAGCAAACTTAAGGCCACACCCGAATATATTTACTCTTATGACAGTGAGTTTTACTTAACTAAATTTGTGTTATTTGGATGAGCAAACTTGTGATTACATGAATTTAGAGGCAAAGTTAGGAATACTATATAAGATATGTTTTGGCAAAAGTTATCACCTAACAGATCTAGAATTCATACCAGATGAGATTTATAAAGTTAGTATTTACCTAATTTAAGTTTAGTTGATTTGTTGAGTAAACTCAAGATTAACTATATTTCAATATGATCCTAGTTCACTAGAAAGATTAGACTGATCTTTTCAAATAATAGTGAGGGTCGTTATTTCCAATAAAATAGTGGAAGTAACCAAATACATAATTAAAGTCTTAATCTTATTTAGTAGTCCTAAAATATAATTAATTACTTGTTTTTCTTACATTTATATTATATTCTAAGTAAAATTTACCTTGTTTAGTATAGTTGATACTAATTTAATGAACCAAATTTATTGAAAATAGGATGCGTTTGAGAAGAGTTCTCAAAGTTAGATAGAAAATTGTATGTCAATTATGCAATTTTTCTATAATCCATATTAAGGATTCGATGAAAAAGTTTTAGAGATATGTCAAAATCATATAGATGACAAAATGTATTTACATTTTGAGTTGATTAATGTCTCATAAATTTTAATGACATGTACGATGTATGTCAACACCATGATATCAAGATACAATAGGTTACATAGAGTAGAGCTGAAAGGTATAGTACTTTTTTGGAATTGTTTCACTTAATTTAGCCTACCTATTAAAAGCATAATTGTGTAATACAATTAAATGCATTTGCTATAATATGATAATAGTTGTCATAAAAAGAAAATGATTACATAAATTTTCTTTCCTATACTCGATATGATAGAGATCATATGTATTTCTAGTTCATGCTTATGAATATTTGATTTTGAATTTATATTCAACATTATTATAATGTTCAAAGCATGATAAGTAATATAATGTTAATTAAAATTAGTTAATCCAATTTTATACAAATTGTTTATATGTGTTGGATCAAAGGAGACTTATGCTTAACATAAGTGGTAAGAATACAAAGTTGTAAATTGGACCAATTATGAATTGGACTAATTTTTTGGCTTTTAGCTCTCTCCTTTGGTTTTCTACCTCTCTCGTTTGGTTATCTTGAGAGATCAACATCCAAAGACCAAATAAAACTCACCCATCAAACCTATCTTCACTAAGCTTCAAGTCCAGCAGGCATTCTAAGTTATATAAGTCACACTTATACATATATACGTGTACAATTGTATCACCACTTTTTTCTTTTCAAGTATCAAATAGAAAAAAAGAAAAAACCTTTTATATTTTATCCTCCACAAAGTATCTCTCTTTCCCTTCACTTATGTTCAATATTGTGTCTCTTCAGTGTCGGCTTCAAGATGGTTTTGAATTAGTTTTTGAAGAAAGAAACTGAGATATACCCAAATGAGAAAGCATGAAGGAGAACACATTTATATATGGAGTAGAAGCTTTACTAGTCTCCATGAACAAACCAGCACCTACAAGTTTGAAAAAAAGTTCAAAACATGGAAAGAAAACACACAGAGAGATAGAACAACCATGAGAGAGTAAGAAAGAGCGAGGGAGAGAAAAAATGTCTTTAGTATGAAAAATGAATAAATGAAGAGAAAATGAGAAGAAGGAAAGAAAATATAAAGCTATAAATGGTCAAGAAACGAATTATTATTTTTGTGTTTGTATCATAGCAATCTGTATGGAGGCTTTATGTTTTTGTGTTTCTCTTTCATACATGGGTCCATGAAAGACGCCGATAAGGTGGACTACAATTTTGACAAGTTTTGAAGGCTTCACAGTCCTTAGCAAATTCTCTCGATGAAGAAGTTGTACAGAGGAGTGATACAAAAACATTGGGGCAAATGGGCTTGCTTGCTTAGAACATTTGGTGATAAAAATGGCTTTGTTTTCGTATAAAGGCATCTGGAACTATAAGTGGGTTCTCAAATTAAATAATCTTAGTATATTTAAAAAAGCGACCCGGTGCGAGCAGGAATTAGTCTGGTTGTGGATGGCTTAAAGGCACCTTCCCATAGTTGAGACCCTTTTAGGATATTTCGTGGGCTAACAAAAATAAACACATTAAAAATTTATTAATTAGTAATTCAGTATAGATATTCAATTTTGTTTAAGATAATTTAAGAGTGTGTTAAGGAGTGATATTTAAACTTTAAAGAAATATATTTACAAAAGACACTAAACTAGTAAGTAACCTAGTATAAATAAGTAATTTTTTAAGATAATTTAAGATTATGTTAAGTAGTAATTTTTAAAATTTAAAGAAGTATATGTAAAGAAGAATACAAAAAAAGTTATTAATTAGTAATTTAATATAGATAAGTAAGTTTGTTTAGGATAATTTAAGAATGTGTTAAAAAGTTATATGTAAACTTTAAAGAAGTATATCTACGAAAAGACACTAAAAAAGTTATTAATTAATAATTTAGTATAGATAAGTAACTTTGTTTTGGATAATTTAGAATGTGTTAAGAAGTAATGTTTAAGTTTTAAAGAAGTATGTTCAAAAAGGACATTGAAATTTAAACATCCTTCAACTTTTTGAGTGACCTTTCAGAGTTATTCAATCTTCGAAAAGATTTCAATTTATGTTTGAATTGATTTTCTTTTAATGTTTTCAATTTTTCATCCTCTTTTTTGTTTCTTTTATATATACTTTGATTCCTTATGTCGATATCACAAATTAATTCTCCTTTTTACTTTTATTTCTTTTTTTAATAGTGGTGATTGAAGTCAAATATCATATTAGATATTAAATATGCAAGAACCAAGAAGACAAAGTTAAGGGGTAATTTTGTTTTCAGACTTTTATTTTTATCATTTTATCTTTCTTCTTCGGTTTGTTATTTTGTGACTTATTTTTGTTTTAATTATTTTTGCGAGTTTTTTTGTACAAAACTAAAAATATATTTTTTCTCATATTTTAAGGTTAAATTATAATAAAGAACATGGAATCATCATAAAAAGATTCAATGAACTTAGCATCCTCTCCTCACAGTAAATCAGATCTAGCATGGAATTACTTTTCTTTTTCTCAAGCATCAGATAAAAATATCTAATATAATTGTATATTTGATGAAAGAACATCTTGCTTGGTTAAGGGTAATATTGCTTCTTGTAAAAAATGCCATTTGATGTACATGAAAGTATTGGAAATTATTTGTAGCAATAAGTAAAAAAAAAAAAGAAAATAAAGAGGCTCATGATATATCTTTTGGAGATGATGAAGCATCACAAGTATTATATAAAGGAAAAAAGAAAGCTACTATTGAAATAGATTTTTATTTTCCTCCAAGAATTACTTTTGGTTCTCAACCTAGTCTAAAAAGTGTTTGGTTTAATAAGGACGATGTTTTGTGATGTAAAAAAGCATGAGCTAGATGGTTCTATCATTCATGTATTCCTTTAAATGCTTTAAATTCAGCATTTTTTAAGAAGCAATAGATGCTATAACAACGATAGGTCTGGGATTTAAAGCACCTTCTTATTATGACATTCGTGTTCTTTTATTTCAAGATTTGAAAAAAAAATATCAATTTATTATAGATACATATAAGTCTAGTTGAGAATCAACATGAGGCATTATTATAGCAGATGGGTGGACTAATTAAAGACAAAGAACTTTTATTAATTTCTTGGTTTATTGTAATATTGTAGTACTAATGCCTTATCTAGATTATTTTATGAAATTGTAGAGTAGTTGGACTAAACACTGTTGTGCATTTTATTACAAATAATACCACTAATTATGTATTAGCTGAGTACTTATTACAATCAAAGTATGGGCATATTTATTAGTCTCCATGTGCTGCTCATTATATAAATCTTATTTTAAATGATATTGGTGTTATGGATCATATTTCTAGTCTTACTTTATGAGCATCTAAGATCACAATTTTTGTGTATAATCATATCACATTTTTGTCTTAGCTAGGAAAGCAAGAAGATTGCGTTGAGATTGTGCGTCCTATTGCTACTAGATTTGCAACTACATTTATTACTTTGAAAAGTGTTTATAAACATAAACAACTACTTCGAAATTTTGTGACAAGTAAGCACTTTTCAAATCATAAGTTTTATGAAAAAGAAAAGAATATCATTAATAAAGAAATAAATTTCAACCCAAAAATAAAGTTCACGGGGAGTACCCTTTGACATGTTATAAAACATAATGGATATGCTTACTAAGAGTTGATGATTAGAGTGTAAATACATTGTTAATGTTTAAAGAGGATAACAAATTGGACCTACAATTTAGTGTTATATTCTTCAGTAAGATAAGTTCTCTGATCCTACTAATGACTTTTGTGGTAAGTGATTTAATTGAGGAGAACTTGGTTGCAAATCTCTTGTAATTTCATTCTTTCCAAATAATCTGCACACAAAGTCCAACAACTATTATGTATATCTATTTAACAGAATTAGGAAGAGAATTTTTGGTTGAAAAACCAATGAATAGTACTAGAGAAAGTGCTTCCTGGAGTAGGCCAGAGACACTTTTGTTTCACTTGTTCATAAATTCTGCTTGCAAAAATGCACATAAAAATAAGTGGTCCCTTGATTCATCTTGTGCTGAGAATAGTGGGTAGGATCTATTAACATCGAGGTAACTAATTCGATTTATAGTGTTGAGTTCGTTTTTTATAGTAAGCTAGAGAAGAAAAGAAACCTTGGGTGGTAATACCTTATTCTAGATTATTCTGTGCCAATTAACCACAAAATTCCCCCATTTTAATAAATCCTTTATAAGCTTGTTTGATAGTTTATAAGTTGGTTAGTCCTTCCAATAGAACATATCAATACTAGATGGATTAGGAGGATAGTAAGGTTACAGATGGCTTAGGATTCCAAGAAACTACCAAGTGTTTCCATTGATAAAAGAACTAACTTTAGTGTGAAGAGGGAAGGTTAAAGAGTTCCTTGATGTACCTTGGGAGTGAATGAATTGGCCTTGTCTGGACCAATTGTCAAACTATAGAGACATTTATCTTCCATAACTAGTTTTATAGGAAACATCCTTTTAGATTAAATTCCTTAAATGAAGTAGCTAGTTGAGGAAGTAAGAGTTAGAAGAACTCTTCTTATTTCCCATATGCATCTGCCTTTGAGAAAGTATAAAGGTAACCACCTAATCATTAGGTACTTCCTGTGTTGGAGTATCCCCATAATCTTTTAAGGATTAGAGCTTGGTTGGATATTTTGACTGATGAGATATTTGTAGCTCCCTTTGTACCATTTGAGTGGCTCCATAAGACATTCTTAAAAACCCTTTCAACTAATTTTATAACATTTTTAGAAAGAAATATGTGTGAACTCTAATAAATTTGTAATGTATTGAGCACAAATTTGATATGCTATAGATTCTCCACATATGATAAGAATTTGTTCACCCAATAATTGATTCTTTTTTGGATTTTCTCAATGATTAGAATGCAATCGAAGTAGCTAAGTCTCTTGGTATAAAGTGGAAGTCCCAAATACAATAGAAGTGGAGATTTCATAATCATTATAATGCTTGATGCAATTTAAGATTCCAGAGAAGATGCAACCTTGGAGATTAGGAATTGGCTTTTGTTAAAATTGATTTGCAAACTGGAGAGACTTTTGAATATATCTAGAGCCTTCATAAAGGCTTGAATGGACTCTATTTTTGCAAAGAAAAATAATAAAAGATAATCTACAAAAGACAAGTTAGTTGATCCAATTTATTAAAGAGCGCAAAAGGAAAAGAAGTTTGTGTTATCATTCTAGATAATAAATTTTGGGATGCTTGCTTGATCATTGCGAAGATTGTGACTCCATTTATAATGTTGTTAAGGATTGTTGACTCAGATAAGAAGCCATCTTTGGGATATATATATATATATATATATATGTGTGATAGAATTTATAGAGCTCACAAAATAATTGTAAATCTTTTTAAAGGGAAGGAGAAAGTGTAAAAGCCTTATATAATATTCTTGACCGAAAATGAGATAAGCATCTTACCAGGGCCGATCTTGAGATTTTGTAGGCCCGGGACGAAAGAGAAAATATAGGCCCCTGATATTAATTAAAAATAAATTAATTTTTTTAAAAAATATATATATTTTTACATGTTATTTTTTTAAAAAATAAAAGTGGGCCCTAGGCAGTGGCCCACCTCGCCCCTGCCCAAGGCCGGGGCTACATCTTACTTAAAGGATCCATTTGGTAGTTTATTTTCTCAATCCTCATTGCTTATATAGTAGAGACACATGTGCAAATCATATTATAGGCGGTATATTTAATGTTATTGAATGCAAAATTATTTTTTCTATTGAAGAGCAATCACAAGCAACAAATGAAATTAAATTATATCGTGACGGTTTAGAGAGTTTTGCTAGATTATCAGCAAAGAGAGAACTTATGATAAAACAAATGCATCCTGGTAAGTTTTATACTTTTAATTCAGTCTTTAATCAGTAATAATATGCATTATTATTTTTCATAACTATTAATTTATAATACAGATAAGTAATGGAAATTATTCAATGAAAGTGCTCCAACATTTAGAAAACTCACTATTAGATTACTTAAGTCAAACAACTTTGGCATCAGGTTATGAACATAATTAGAGCATTTTTGAACATATTTATATAAAGAAACAAAATCATTAGGAACATCAAAGACTAAATGACCTTGTTTGCGTTAATTATAATTTGAGAATAAAGAACATTTATTTTATAGTTTTATTTTTCATTAATTTTATTTTTTATTGTTAACTTTACAATTTCTCTATTATGTATTCAGAGCGCTTAATAAGAAGAAAAAGTATGATCTAGTTAATATTGATTGTATTGACTATACTAATTTTAGGAACGAAGAAGAATTATCACCTGATCTTAATTATAATAAACTTGAAAAGACAATTTAAGAAAAAAACACATTTGTTACAAAAAATGAATT
This sequence comes from Erythroxylum domingense, assembly GCA_025594535.1. Taxonomy (NCBI): domain Eukaryota; kingdom Viridiplantae; phylum Streptophyta; class Magnoliopsida; order Malpighiales; family Erythroxylaceae; genus Erythroxylum; species Erythroxylum domingense. Next base: position 10,288,490 of record JANQBM010000004.1, on the reverse strand, counting down.
AATAAAATCTACTGATGATCAATTCATATCTTATTTGATCATACTTAAGTTAAAAGTATAATGTATTACAATTTTATAGTTGATAATAATTTCATACATTACTAATTTGTATTTTATTTGAATGCAGTACAAGAAGTTGAGGCAAATTCTTTGAATGAGAGTGTAGTTTACGAGTTTTTAGATAACATTGAGAATTTGAAACTTCTGATAATGATGAGATATAATCTTCTTCAGAAACATATTTTTGATTTTTATTGTTATTTTAAGTTTTATATTAGACTCATATTTAGTTTGAATTATTAGATTAGATTTATTATTAATTCATTATATAATAATAGAAATTACTTTATTTTTTATTTGAATAAAATATTATATTTTACTTACTCTTATGATTTTTACTTCTTATTTATTATATACTAGGTTTATAATGATTTAATACTAGTTAAACCTTTAAATTTTAAAATTTTTCCTAGTTTGTAAAGTATTGAAAATGGTCTATCTTCGTTTGAAAAGACAATAAAAAACAAGGCTATCCCAGGGTGTTGAGTACCGTTCTGTACCAGTCGGTACTAGTCGGATGGTACCGTATCGACCGAAAAACGAAATGGTATGAGGAAGGGAGGTACCGACCAGTACCCGGCGTTTTCATCAAGTACCAGCCAGTACTCGCAATACCACACAATACCAGGCTGCTACCCTAAATCCTTATTTTCTTAGGACTTATCTGGAAAAAAAAAGTAAAACTACCCCCCTTGACGCCTTCTGCTCTCTCTATCTCTCATTTTTGCTTTTCTCTCTCGCAGGTCGCACCATCACTCCTCCACTAACTCTTCTCTCTCTGTCGCTTTTGTTGTCCTTTCCTCCACTCTTGGCGGTTCGTCGTCCCCTCTGGCGGTGGTTGGCTGCTTCTCCACCACGTGACGTTCACCAACTTGCCAGCTCAGTCGCGGGTCGCCAATCGCCAGTCACCAGCTTTGCCAGTCGCTAGTCGTCGGTCACCACCTCGCGAACTCCTCCTGTCGCGGTGTCGCCAGTCACCAGCTTTGTCTGTCACAATGTCGCCACCTCGCCAGCTCTGGGTGTCGCGGGTCGCCACCTCTGACGACCACCAACAACAACCGACAGATCTGGAAATAATACCCAGATCTGGACCCGACCCATCACTAAATATATTGTGAAATTCTGATTGATGGGTGTGTTTTTTCCCCAAATTTTGTTAGAATGTTTGTGACTTTGTGTTTTGAATGTGAGGAATGAAATTGTGAAGAATTTCTAGTAAATTGTTTGTGTTGGAAATGGATTTGAAGTTAGTAAATTGTTGGAGACAGATTTGAAGTTGTTTATGAAATTTATGGTTGGTTTGGTTGGTTGGTATTTGGTAAATGGGAGAGCCGAATGTTTGGTTCATGCAACTTGTGGTTGGTTAATTTGTTTGGTTCATAAAATTTGGAAGTCGTATATTGATTGTGGTTCATTTGTTTAGTTTATGAAAATTGAAATTCGTATATTGATTATGGTTAAGTTAATTGTAATGGTTTGTTGGTTGGTTTGGTTTATTAGTTCAATTGAATTTTGAAATTGGTTCACTAAATTTCACTAAATGTTTGGTTCATTAAATTTGAAAATAAAAACAGAAAATTAAGATGATCCATTCATGCTTTTCTAAATGACATCATATTCATAAGAAGATTCACTCATACTATGTTAAATGACATGTAATTGTAAGTGCAATTACATGTCCATTATTTGAAGAAAAGATAATTTGTCTAAACATACACAAAAAAAGAACCAAAATTGAAAGAGCTCAAATGACATCATATTCATATAGAAAGGTAATAATTATAATTGACTACTTTAGAAATATCTAAATTTCAAGGTATTAAATTTAAGATTAAATTAATTTTTTATTATTTTGTTAAGAAGTCATAATTAATTGAAATGTTTAAGGTATATACTAGTTTTTAAATTTCAATTTTATTTTAATAATTTTATCCAAATTTATAGTGGAATATTTTATTATCCCTAATCTTTTTTATTCATGTTGATTATTGTAAGAGGACAATTAGTAAATAAAACTATGTGGTAATGGTTTAGGATGTTCTTTACATATCATTGCTAATTTTGTTGATAAAACTATTAAAGGATTAATTTCTTACAAAACTAACATCTTTATATTTTTGTTATAGATAAATGGAAGGAAGTTCAACTACTCCTGATCAAATTACTTCAGGAAGACATAGTGATCCAGCTTAGGCTCATACTGCATTCGTCCCAGGTATAAAGAATCATACAATTTGCTTGTTTTGTAACAAGCATTTGAAAGGTGGAGGAATCGCCCGATTGAAGAAGCATTTAACTGGGGTTAAAAGAGATGTTGAACCTTGTAAAAAAGTAAGTCATGATGTTAAGTGGCAAATGAAAGCATTGTTTGATGAATATCAATATGAGAGATATAGAAGGGAAAGGTTGAATTTTGAAATTGGTAGTGCAAGTTTGTTTTTTAGTTTTCGTGGTGATTATGGAAATGTTAAAGCTGGTAGTGGTAGTGGTGGTTGTGGTACTGGTAGTGTTCCATCTTAGGCTCAAGAAGAAGTATCTAAACCATATGTGAGGAAGAGAAGAAGGCAGGTGACTAGTTTATTTACACCACGAATAACTCCTGGAGCTCAACCTTCAATTCGTAATGCAATGCAATCAAGAGATGCGGCTCACAATATCGATATGGCAGTAACTAGATGGTGGAATGATACAGGTTCATCATTCAATTCTTCTCAATCTTATTATTATCAACCTATGATGGATGAAATAACCTCTTATGGTCCGAGACACAAAGGTCCTTCGATTGATGACTTAAGAGGTAAACTTTTGAGTTGTTCTGTTTCTAAAATTAGAAGTTATTTGGCTAAAAGAAGAGTGAATTGGGGTACTTATGGATGTTCAATCATATGTGATGGTTGGACAAATAGGAGACAAGAGCCTATTATAAATTTTTTGGTTTATTCTATAAATGGCTTTTTGTTTTTGAAATCTATTAATGCATCTGGCCTTATTAGAAATACTGAGACTTTGTTTGGGATATTTGATGAAGTTGTGAACGAAGTTGGCCTAGAAAACATTGTTCAATTTATTACTGACAATGATTCCACTTATAAAGCGATAGGAAAAAAGGTTATAGAATACGTATAATTCTTTTTTTTGACTCCTTCTGTTACATATTGCGTTGACCTAATGCTAGAAAATATAGGAGATCCTAGGTATTTTCCTATTGTTGATGAGACTATGCCAAAAGCTAAAAAGGAGACAAAGTTTATTTATAATAGTGTATGGGTATTGAATTTGATGAGAAAAGAATTTACTAATGGTAGGAATTTGTGTCGTTCTGCTGTGACAAGATTTGTAACAAATTTTTTATCACTTTAGTTTTTTGTTTCGCTGAAGAAAGAGTTAAAACAAATATTTTTGATGCCATAGAGAAAGCGACGGAAGCAATCAAGGACAATCTGAAACATCGGCCTTCTTTGTACAAACCATATCTTTCAATCATTAATAAAAGAAGAGAAAGACAACCTTCTTCTCCGTTATCTGTAGCTGGGGCATTTTTTAATCTTAGTGTTTATTTTAGACTGGATCTCAGTATACAAGTTGAAGTTAATAGAGGAATGCTTTAACAATTACAAAAATTGTTAACATTGACGCGATGCAAGATCTGTTAAGCTCACAAATGGAGCTTTATAAGTTGTCTTACAGGGATTTTGGAATGTCGATTGCTATTCAACAAAGAGGAAAACTTTCTCCAGGTATTAGTTACTTTCTTCTTATTATTTGTTGAAAAATAATGATCATTTGATTTTGTTTATAATGCCACTTTTGTTATCTTATAACTTAGAGTTTCTTGGTGCGATCAATTTGAAAAGGGTATTCCAGAATTGAAAAGCTTTACAATTTGGATTTTAATTCAATGTATAAGTGCAACAAGCTGTGAACAAAATTTTAGCACATTCGAATTTATCCACTCCAAAAAAAGGAATAGATTGGAGCATAAGAGGTTGAATGACTTGCTTTTTATTCGATACAATTTAAAGCTTCAGGAAAGTTATGTTATTATCATTATTAATTTCGAAATAATTTCTTATAATTTCCTAATAATTAAATTATATCCTCCCTTTTGTGATTGTTGGAAATGTGAATTGTTGGGAATTGAAAATTGTTTTATGAATGTTTTGTGATTGTTGGAATTGGAAATTATTTTATGAATATTTTTCGATTGTTGGAAATGTGAATTATTGGGAATTGTTGGAATTGAAAATTATTTTATGAATGTTTCGTAAATGTTGAAAATGAAAATTGTTGGGAATTGTTGGAATTGGAAATTGTTTTATGAATGTTTTGTGATTGTTAGAAATGTGAATTGTTGGGAATTATTGGAATTGAAAATTATTTTATGAATGTTTTGTGATTGTTGGAAATGGAAATTGTTGGGAATTGTTGGAATTGAAAATTATTTTATAAATGTTTTGTGATTGTTGGAAATGGAAATTGTTGGAATTAAAAATTGTTTTATGAATGTTTTTTGATTGCTAGAAATGTGAATTTTTGGGAACTGTTAGAATTCGAAATTGTTTTATGAATATTTTGTGATTGTTGGAAATGGAAATTATTGGGAATTGTTGGAATTGGAAATTGTTTTATGAATATTTTGTGATTGTTGGAAATAGAAATTGTTGGGAATTGAGAATTGTTTTATGAATATTTTGTGATTGTTGGAAATGTGAATTTCTAGGAACTGTTGGAATTAGAAATTGTTTTATGAATATTTTGTGATTGTTGAAAATGGAAATTGTTAGGAATTGTTGGAATTGGAAATTGTTTCATGAATGTTTTATGATTGTTGGAAATGAAAATTGTTGGGAATTGCTGGAATTGAAAATTATTTTATGAATGTTTTGTGAATGTTGGAAATGAAAATTGTTGCAGTTGGAAATTGTTTTATGAATGTTTTGTGATTGTTGGAAATGGAAATTGTTGAGAACTGGAAATTGTTTTATGAATGTTTTGTGATTGTTGGAAATGTGAATTGTTGGGAATTGTTAGAATTGGAAATTATTTTATGAATGTTTTGTGATTGTTGGAAATGAAAATTGTTGGGAACTACTGGAATTGGAAATTGTGTTATGAATGTTTTGTGAATGCTGGAAATGGTAATTCTTGGGAATTGTTAGAATTGGAAATTATTTTATGAATGTTTTGTGATTGTTGAAAATGAAAATTGTTGAGAATTGGAAATTGTTTTATGAATATTTTGTGATTGATGGAAATGTGAATTGCTGGAAATTTTTGGAATTGAAAATTGTTTTATGAATGTTTTGTGATTATTGGAAATAAAAATTGCTGGGAATTGTTAGAATATAAAATTGTTTTATGAATATTTTGTGATTGTTGGGAATAGAAATTGTTGGGAATTCTTGGAATTGGAATTTATTTTATGAATGTTTTGTCATTTTTGGAAATGGAAATTGTTGGGAATTGGAAATTGTTTTATGAATGTTTTGTGATTGTTGGAAATGTGAATTTCTGGGAACTGTTGAAGTTGAAAATTGTTTTATGAATGTTTGTTTTGATATTATATTGGGTGAATCCACATAAATATTGTGAATCTTTTTAAATAGTAAATTCAACTGGTAGTAAATCAATTCGCTACTTTCTCAATGTTTTGAGACAGGCTAGTGTTTCCTTTTCATGAATTGGGTACTTACTTTCAGCAGAACTGAAAGTGCCATTTGTATACTTACAAAGTAGATACTTCTTTTGATTGGGTGGTTGTGCCAAAAGGCAGCCAGCCTATGTGTCCTTGCTTGCATCAATTTGTACTAATAATTTATCCTTCGAAAGATAATTATATAAACTTGGTAAATCCTTGCATAATGCTTTGAGTGTACGTACTGCATTTGTATCCTCTAGAGTCCATATCCATTGATTTTTTATGCTATATTTTGATTTTAGTTGTCTTCTTTCTCTTGCAAGATTTTTAAAGAATCCTTGATCGGATATATAATTTAAGAGACCTAGCATTTTGCTAATGAAAATACATGTTTAAATTAACGGATCTCAAATCTATATAAGCCCACCACGCTTCCGCAGCAGCCCACGCTTCTGCGAGTAGCCCATACTACCCCGTACTGAACGAATCGGTGCAAGATCATTATGTATGATTCAAACATAAGACGTGGGAGTCACTTACTAGCTCTGATACCATTTTGCTAACGAAAACACGTGTAAATGTTAACGGATCTCAAATCTATATAAGCCTATATGATTTTTATCAGAAAGAATTACAATATTTAGAAAATACTTTAAAAGATCATAACATACACAATCATCAAAAACAATGAACGAATGGCTTATATAGATTTGACATCCGTTAACGTCAACACGTATTTTCATTAGCAAAGTGGTATCAGAGCTAGTAAGTGACTCCCACGTCTTGTGTTCAAATCGTACGTAATGATCTTGCGCCGATTCGTTCAATATGGGTTAGTATGGGCTACTCGCAGAAGCGTGGGCTGCCACGGAAGCGTGATGGGCTTATATAGATTTGAGATCTGTTAACGTCAACACGTGTTTTCGTTAGCAAAGTGATTTTGTATTATCATGTAATTGGAGTTGCTAGTATCCTGATTTTGCATCTAATGTTGAAAACTATGTATGGCCTTTTAATTTATCTGCGGAGATGATCTTATTTAACTTTTGTTCTATTTGTTGTATTGTTGTGATTAATTCTCCTATTTTATGATTTTATGCTATTAATGTTTGAATTAATTGTATTAACATTAATTGTTTTTGTCTTAATTCTTCTACTTGATTTTCAATTTATACTTGTTTTTCTAAGACTTGAGTAATTTGTTTAGTGACACTCATAAAGTAGTTTTAATATGATCTGTTAATTCTTTAAGTTGTAATTTAATATTGCTAATATCTTTTCCTATATTTTGTTATGTACTTTGTTCTTGATTATTTTGATTATTATTCCTTATTTGAGGATCTGTAATTACTATTGGTCGCTTTATTCCTGGTTCTGTCAATCTGATAGGTTCAGTTAATCTACATGATTGTGATTTTAATAAAGGTATAAGGATTTGGTTAAATCTATTGTGTGATAGGGATAATCAAGATGGTTGGATCGGAAGATTTATTTCAGGTAATTCTCTTAAGGATGTTTTTAGATTAAATCCTATTTTTGCTACATCATCAAATAATTTATCCATATAGATTCTATCTGTGTTTTTAAATTCAATACTATGATGTGAATTGGTTAATGCATAGCTAACTTGATAGGTGATAGAAAATGGATATTGTCCTTCAATCATTAAGTTATCTCCATAGAATTTATATGCTATAGTAATTGTTTCATTTAAATTTTTAGATTGTAAAGGTAGTCCTATCTTTAATCTTGAATTAAATTTAATTTTTCCATATACTAAATTTCTATTTATTATTCAAATAATTTGTTCATTTAATTCAGTTAATCTTTCATCTACAATGGCTAATCTAATTGGTGAATCTATCCCTTGTCGTTGATGATCCGTGAAATAGGCTATTAGTTGTCTGCTAATTTCCATTTTATCTTCTTCTACTTTCATACTTGTAGATAGTGCTTTACAGATCCAACAATTTGTGTTTAAACTCATATCTAGCAAAGATTTTCATAATCTATATTAGGATGAATCTATTTGAATAGTAAATTCAACTGGTAGTAAATCAATTCTCCATTTTCTCAATGTTTTAAGACAAGCTAGTGTTTCCTTTTCATGAATTGGATACTTTCTTTCAGCAGAACTGAAAGTGCCATTTGTATACTTGTAAAGTAGATACTTCTTTTGATTTGGTGGTTGTGCCAAAAGGCAGCCAGCCCGTGTGTCCTTGCTTGCATCAATTTGTACTAATAATTTATCCTTCGAAAGATAATTATATAAACTTGGTAAATCCTTGCATAATGCTTTGAGTGTACGTACCGCATTTGTATCCTCTGGAGTCCATATCCATTGATTTTTGATGGTGCATTTTGATTGTAGTTGTCTTCTTTCTCTTGCAAGATTTTTAAAGAATCCTTGATCGGATATATAATTTAAAAGACCTAGAAATTGTTGTGCTTGCGTCTTATTATGTAATTTATCTAGAAATTGTTGTACTCTTGATAATATAGTAGGTTGTAATTTTAAGAATCCATTATTAAATTCAAAGGTTTTTCTAATTGAATAATTAATGCTATTTTATTTGACCATTCTAGGAGTAATTGTTCAAGTGATACAACACAATCAAGGTTTAAAATTCCATCAGGACCTAGTTGTACATGTTTAGGCATATATTCTGTTGGAAATTTTTGTATTTTATGGCCTTTATGATAATATCCATATTTATTTAGATCATCATATATGGGTTTACTTTCCCATTGATAGTTTGTTTGTTGTTCCTTTTTTCTTTTTCGTTGTTCTCCTTGTTTACTTGATTCAGGTGGATCCTGTGTGGTGTTATGTTGATCCATAAAGATTTCTTGATCTGATTCATATCCATAGATAATTTCATCTTGATCTATAATAGGTTTAGCTATTTTAGTTTTTGGAGTTAATGTTAATTTATTTACTAATTGAGTTATTTCTTCAAGTTGATTTTTAATATCATATTCTACATTTTCTATATGATTTTCTAAATGTATAGGTATTGGAGTATTATCTAGATTCTCCATGGTTTGACTAAAGTGATTTCTTTATTAGGTTTTTGTTCTACTAGCTCTGATACCATTTTTACTGCGGAGAGGATCTTATTTAACTTTGGTTCTATTTGTTGTATTGTTGTAATTAATTCTCCTATTTTATGATTTTCTGCTATTAATGCTTGAATTAATTGTATTAACATTAATTGTTTTTGTCTTAATTCTTGTACTTGATTTTCAATTTGTACTTGTTTTTCTAAGACTTGAGTAATTTGTTTAGTGACACTCATAAAGTAGTTTTAATATGATCTATTAATTCTTTAAGTTGTAATTTAATATTGATAATATCTTTTCCTATATTTTGTTATGTACTTTGTTCTTGATTATTTTGATTATTATTCCTTATTTGAGGATCTGTAATTACTATTGGTCGCTCTATTCCTGGTTCTGTAAATCTGATAGGTTTAGTTAATCTACACGATTGTGATTTTAATAAAGGTATAGGGATTTGATTAAATCTATTGTGTGATAAGGATAATCAAGATGGTTGGATCAGAAGATTTATTTCAGGTAATTCTCTTAAGGATGTTTTTAGATTAAATCCTATTTTTGCTACATCTTCAACACAGTACCCATAAGAGCACTCAAAGAAGAAATGAGAAAAATAACGTCAGAAATATTCTGTGACTGTTTCCAAGCATTAAATGAATGGACTGAAGAACAAAAGATTTTCCAATACTACCCGCAGAATCGAGGAAGATACGGACCTAAAGTAATTTTTCCATATGCTAAATTTCCATTTATTATTCCAATAATTTGTTCATTTAATTCAGTTAATCTTTCATCTACAATGGCTAATCTAATTGGTGAATCTATTCCTTCTTGAAAGGTTGATTTTAATAGTATCTGTATTGTAAATAAATGAATATGTTTTGTGATTGTTAGAAATGGAAATTTTTAGGAATTGTTGGAATTAGAAATTATTTTATGAATGTTTTGTGATTGTTGGAAATGGAAATTGTTGGGAATTGTTAGAAATGGAAATTATTTTATGAATGTTTTGTGATTGATAGAAATGTGAATTGTTGGGAATTATTGGAATTTTAAATTATTTTATGAATGTTTTGTGATTGCTGAAAATGTAAATTTTTGGGAACTGTTGGAATTCGAAATTGTTTTATGAATGTTTTGTGATTGTTGGAAATGAAAATTGTTGGGAATTATTGGAATTGGAAATTGTTTTATGAATGTTTTGTGATTGTTGGAAAAGGAAATTATTGGGAATTGATGGAATTGGAAATTATTTTATGAAAGTTTTGTGATTGTTGGAAATGTGAATTTTTGGGAACTGTTAGAATTGGAAATTATTTTATGAATGTTTTGTAATTGTTGGAAATGGAAATTGTTAGGAATTGGAAATTTTTTTATGAATATTTTGTGATTGTTGAAAATAGAAATTGTTGGGAATTGTTGGAATTGGAAACTGTTTTATGAATATTTTGTGATTGTTGGAAATGTTAATTGTTGGGAATTGTTAGAATTGGAAATTGTTTTATCAATGTTTTATGATTGTTGAAAATGGAAAATGTTGCAATTGTTGCAATTGAAAATTATTTTATGAATGTTTTGTGATTGTTGGAAATGAAAATTATTGGGAATTGTTGCAACTGGAAATTATTTTATGAATATTTTGTGATTGTTAGAAATGTGAATTGTTAGGAATTATTGGATTTGGAAATTATTTTATGAATGCTTTATGATTATTGGAAATAGAAATTGTTGGGAATTGTTAGAATTGGAAATTATTTTATAAATATTTTGTGATTGTTGGAAATGACAATTGTTGGGAATTGTTGGAATTGGAAATTGTTTTATGAATGTTTTGTGATTGTTAAGAATTGTTGGAATTAGAAATCATTTTATGAATGGTTTATGATTATTTGAAATGTGAATTGTTGGAATTGAAAATTATTTTATGAATGTTTTGTGGTTATTGGAAATGGAAATTATTGGGAATTGTTGGAATTGGAAATTATTTTATAAATTTTTGTGATTGTTGGAAATGAAAATTGTTGAAAATTGGAAATTGTTTTATGAATGTTTTGTGATTATTGGAAATGGAAATTGTTGGGAACTGGAAATTATTTTATGAATGTTTTGTGATTGTTGAAAATGTGAATTGTTGAGAATTGTTGGAATTAGAAATTGTTTTATGAATATTTTGTGATTGTTCGGAATGTGAATTGTTGGGAAGTATTGGAATTGAAAATTATTTTATGAATGTTTTGTAATTGTTGGAAATGGAAATTATTGGGAATTGTTGGAATTAAAAATTGTTTTATGAATGTTTTGTGATTATTGGAAATAGAAATTGTTGGAATTGGAATTTGTTATCAATATTTTGTGGTTGTTGAAAATGGAAATTGTTGAAATTAGAAATTGTTTTATGAATGTTTTGTGATTGCCGGAAATGTGAATTGTTGGGAATTGTTAGAATTGGAACTTATTTTATAAATGTTTTGTGATTGTTGGAAATTTTCGGGAAAGATATGTTATATCATTATTATTTTTTAATAATTTCGTATAATTTTCTAATAATTAAATTTTATTGTTTACTAGGAGTCTTAATAGTACAAGTAGTTAAACTGATCCAATTTCCCTTGATAACATCGATTTTTTGGAGGATTGGTTTTGTGAAGAACCGAATTTAATAGATGTCAATGACTTGGAAAATAATCTTGAATGGGAAAGCACTGACATGTCATTTGGTGCATTAAATTTGAATGATAATGATAATGAAGAAGCTCCTCTCAATAATGACGATTTTGTACCAAAAGATAACTGAGGTCAGTGCAGTTATAGCGGATATCTTCCTATTGATGATTAAATTTCATTCCAGGTTATTTTTTCCTCTTCTTTAATTTTACTTATATTTGATGTTTATCAATTTATGTTAAATTCTACATATGTGTTGTAATTGTAAATGTTTTTATTTTAGGTTTAACTTCAACTTCATTGTTTCCTTGTCATGATGAAATTGTAATAGTTAAGGATATTTATTTTTCTTTTTATTGAATGTTTTGATATAATTATTATTTATTAAAATGATGAAATTGTATTATTGTAATATTTTAAATACTTTGTATTATTCTTATTTGTATTATGATTATTGTCTTTTTTTGCATATTAATTGTGATTATTATTTATTATTATGATTTTTAGAAACAGGGGCATGTAAACTTGTAAAGTATATAGTATATAACTGTACAATATACCAATAGACTATTTTGTAAAATTTATAAAATTTTAAGAATTATTTCATAAATTTAAAATATTACTCGAAACGATATTCGATATTGACCAGTATCGGTACAATACTATACTAAAACTCAATCTAGTATCAAGTCGCAACTTTGGGCTATCCAAAAAGATCTATTTTGTTCTTCTTTTAAACAATATGGACGCTCACAAATAACTAAACTTAAAAGTTCCAAGTATAAATCAAGCATTTAAAACGTAAAATTTTCTGGATTAATACAAACATGAATTAGATTGAACTTCACGTTAACTTTGAAAACATGAATTAGATTCAAAAGGCACCAAATGAGGGAGTGACTGATTATTAACTTTAGAAGATTTATTATATTTTTACCCCCAAAAGGTAATATAAGATATTTAACATACTTACGGTTAGTTAATCTTTTTCCTCTCCAATAAAATCTATGGCGACTTATCCAAATGAATATCGATGGAAAACATTAAAAAAAAATTAACTGTCCAGTATAGAGAACATGTAACATCCCGTTTTCAGAGAACGGGTCGGACCAGAGAAACGGGTCCAGGTGTGGTAAATTACCACACCTCATGCT
>JANQBM010000004.1:10167962-10189143 GCA_025594535.1 Erythroxylum domingense | reverse complement strand
TTTTTACAGTAAAGTGGGAACCACGTGAACAGCACATGTAGGATTGGACTCCAGATGAGGACTTTCTATCTCCTAGCAAGTAGCGCTTTGGCATTTCACGAAGCATCTAGAGGGATTTGATTCAGTGCAGAACCCTAAAGACTAAAGATGTGACCACTTGATATTAAGAGTAGCTAATTCCATAATTCTGATAACATTCTGCACATTAGAGTGACATGTCAATCACACTTTTCTTCTTCCTTATGTTGAAGGCTACAAAAGCAATTATCTTCGAGAAGGCTGTTCATCCTAGCATTACGGATCAGTCCAAAACTAGTTATAGTTTTATATAAAGGAGATCGCTTTTGATGAGCCGGATATAGAAAAAGGGTCTTCCTCCGATGAATACCTCCAAAGAGAATTACCAAATCAATTATTTGTGATTCCCAATTTGCAATTTAAGTCGAACCATACAAGGTTGAAATGTATTCCAAATTTCTTCAATCATATAAAATATACCAGTATACAGAACCTCAACAATATGTTACGTACTTAAATAGTATACAATTGTTATTCGTTACAAAGTGGATCCAGCGGGGTTTAAGTTACGACGAATAGATATTCACATGATAAACTCTGAGGAAAATAGGGACACAGCGAAGTCAAGCTACTTACAACCTAGAAAAGCATACAGGATGGATACAACATTTTACCGTCTGCAACTTGGGAACTTTCATGGTAACCATAGTTGCTTCATTCTCATGCTATTCCCCCCCGGAGGATACTAGCTTTTTAGTAGTTGAATATATTTACATGAATGCAACGTTTAGGAAGTCAAAGTCACAGTTCTTAATACCTGTTTTTATTAACTCTGATCATGAGATGACTTTCAACTTCCCATCTTCGTTATTTGCATTGAAAATGCACGCAAAATTTCATAAACGAAATGATTGGGAATAAAAAACGCCATGGTTCATCAGCAGAAAAGCGACACTTACCATCCTGAAATCACCATACAGCATAAATGTCCACGAGTCATCCGTGCTCTCCAGGCCCCAGAACATCAGGAGCTCAGGCACCTGAAAAGAGAGTAATCCTAACACATCAAAATCCACCTGAGCATTTTGTCAAAGAATGTGATATTAAGATTTCCCATCTGACTTGGAAATTCTCTATATATTAATCTCTTGAAGGTAAAAGAAAAGGGACTATTAAGTAGTTTCATGTAAGACAAAATTGTCTGCTTGTGAAATTAAACTAGATGAATTATTACCCATAGGAAAATGCATCTTTCCCAAAAGTATGTGTTGACTCAATGAGAATGGTAAAGAAACGATACAGAAGCTGAGAAGGATTCTATGCAATACAAATTCTATGTCCATGATTTAGAAACACTTGGTGCTACATGGTCAACCATTTGAAAGCAGTATTTGGGATTATTTGAGAGTAATGCTTAAATTTACCAGAGTTGAAGGCAGGATAAGAACATGGCAGATTTCACTCTGTAAGCGACCTCACTATCAAGCAATCATGTGTTAGCAAGCTGAATGCTTTACAATCAATTCAAACCACGCCAATGAGAACCTGCTGACATCTTAATCCATTCTCTCAACCAGACTTGAAAAAAGGTGCCACTGCATCATAAAGTTGATCCTCATCTAATGGCTTTGACACATAACCATCCATCCCACACTTCATGCATTCTTCATTCGTTGCTTGAATCACATCAGCTGTCATAACCAATATTGGTGTATGCCAAAATGCATCATTAGCAAAAGCTTTGGTAGATGTTTCCTTATATGCAATTTGTTCATTGAACTGAATTTCCAGATTCCGAATTTGACGGGTAGCTTCAAAGCTGCATGATACATAATATAATCATATTTTAGTAAAGGGTTAATTGACTAAATAATGTGGTTTTAATGCCTAATGGAATAGAAGGCCATCTAGGCAAAAGAATTTATCATCCATTGCTATGCTTTCGTAGCAATTTTCCTAAAAACCAGTTAAAAGAAAGAGAGTTTTAATCATGCTAAACATATATAAAAAAAGATATAACTAGTCAAAGTAATTTACTTTATCTGAAAAGACAAATTATTTACCCATCCATTTCTGGCATTTGGCGATCCATAAAGCAAGCATCAAACCTGTGAGGTGGTTTAAGCATCTCTATAGCAGCCTTGCCACTCTCCACACAGGTAACAATGGCTCCATATATTTTTAGGGAACCTTCTGCTACTCTACGATTCACCATGTTGTCGTCCACCACCAAAATTTGTTTTCCATTGAGGAGTTTTCGTAGAGTTGATAGTTTCTCAGAAGATGCTATACCACTACACACTTGGTTGCTGTTACCACTACCAAAGGCTTTTTGGAAACAAGCAATTAAAACACTTAAACGAAGAGGCTTTATCAGTACATCATCTACTAAGCCAGCTGAAATCAGTTCAATGCGTTCTCCAGGCGTGATAGTGGTAGCTAACAGAAAAATTTTGGGTGGAGCTGTTGGAAGTTCTGATCCACCATTTTGTGCAAGACCATTTAGGAAATGTTGGAAAGTAATACCATTTTCCTTATACCAATCATCTTTGTCAATAAGAACCATACTTGATGCTGGAAGGCTGTTAAAATGGACATAATCACATTAAACTTTATTTACATAGAATTTACAACAAAACCGTAATACAGCTACCTATGATGAAGTTATCAGTATCTCATCTTAGAAAACTTGCTCTTCGCTGTACATCCATATATGTTTCAGATTCCAACACGTATTTTTTATTTTGATCATCCAATTAATCCAATAAAGCTGCAACTCATACCATGGACAAAAATGAGCATAAAGGACTTCTCCACATCTTAATGTTACCAAGGCATACATATCTGGATTTTCTGAATGTTCCTAAATTAAAGTGAATTCTCCCTTACAACTAACAGAAGTAGGGTTTGACATACCTTACACAGCCATCTGGTAAACAAGAGCAAGCCAATTTCATACTGGAAGTTATATGCACATCTATCCCCAGCCTTCTAAGATGATACCTTGTGACCTCAGCTCGAATGCTCCGTTCATCAATTACCAATGCCCTCCATCCTTGATATTCCGAAACAGGAGGACCATAAAGTGTCAACTTAGTGTCCAAGGAACTTGGTTCTCCTTTGGAAAGGGTAACAGTGAATGAAAATGTACTACCAGTACCAGGTTCACTAACAAATCCAATCTCTCCACCCATGAGATCCACCAGACGTTTGCTTATGCTCAATCCAATCCCAGTCCCACCATAATTTCGAGAAGTGGAACTATCAGCCTGCATAAAAGGTGTGAAAATGCGGCTTTGTGCATCTGGCTTTATGCCCATTCCTGTATCTTCAATTGTAACAAGTAACCTGATCATTTCTGGCTCTTCCATATCTAGCATGTTAAAGTTCTCCCAACTTTTCCATCTGTTAACCACTGGAAACCCACTCAATGTGTTATAAATAGTGCATGGTATATACTGATCCACATTTGGACCTTGTTTCAGCACCGAATCTCTCACACCCAAGGGATTCCTTACTTCGTCGAACAGATGTAGAGAGACAAATATATGGCCATTGGCATCTGTGAACTGAAAGTGAGGACAAATGTAGGCATATTAGTGGCCTAAATTGTAGTGAAAGTTTAAACTTTATAAGGATAAATTCCACATTTATCTAGCAGGCCTAGTTTCTGGAGAAATTCAATTAAAATAACTAGAATTGCCAAGTTTGTTCTCAAATTAGCACATTTTTCTTCAAGTTCTTTGAATATCAAAATGATATAAACTAGATCAGCCAAACCAACCTTTATTGAATTCCCAACAAGATTTCCAATTATCTGCCTAAAGCGCCCGGGATCACCAACAACAACTTCAGGGACTTGATTGGAGACATAAACAGCCAACTTCCCCCATCCAAAAGGATGTCAACAACATGGTTCCAAGTAGGAGTTGAAGTGATATCAGTAATCAAAAGTAGAAAATGAAGCAAGCAACAATTATGGTGTGTCATTCCTACCTCAATCTGCTTATCATACGATTTGCTAGAAAAACTAGATATAACACTGTCAAGAAGTGAATACAGATGGAAAGGAACAGCTTCCAGCTCTAGTCTGCCTGATTCTATCTTAGCCTGATCAAGAACCCCATTTATCAATGAGATTAGATCTTTCCCACTATCATGAGCAATCTTGGTATAGTCCTTTTGGTTGGCATCAAGATTTGTATTCATCAACATTTGCAGCATTCCTAGAAAAATAATTGGAAGTTATATCTTGTTATTATATAATGTTAGGCTGACAGATTATATATATTTTATAATTGAAAGATATCAATCACCTAAAACACCATTCATAGGGGTTCTGATTTCGTGAGAAACTGTTGCAAGAAACTGCAATTAAAAAAAATTAATCAGCAAGAAGAACATGGCATGATTTGTTCGATGAACATTAAATTAAAAAGCACATGCATAAATTAGAAACTAGCTTCTAAATCCATCACTATGGTGAACCTGAGATTTTGCCACATCAGCAGCCTCTGCACGAACTTTCAGTTCCATCATCTGACGATAGTCCTCCTCAACTTTATCAATCTTAATTATAGCAGCATTAAAGATATGACCAACAAGAAGAACAATAGCTATGACTCCTAATGCTGAATTTATTGCCGTCCAAGGTAAAGGAGGCTTGTGCTTGAACCTGCATGCAATGGAAAAGAGGTTGAATCTGGATAACTAATCACTAAACAGCATACAATATGTAAAAGGAATAATGGTGAAAGTAACCTGCAATGCATTTCATGCTTCCGCAGTGGATCCCCAAAGTCAAGGTTACTGACATGCAATAGACCAGTATCAATAACATCAGAACCATACATCAGAATTGGAGAAGATGAATTAGTTGTGTCATAAACATGCACAACAATTGTTTCCTTGCTGGCCAGTTGATGCAGAAGTTTCTCCACCAGGGATGGAACATCATAAGATGCACCAAGATACCTTAACATGTAAACAAAAAAGCTAGATGTTAATTTCATTTAGTTACCAAATAGGCATTGGTCCAACTCATTACGTGAAACCAAGAATCCCTAAAAGAAATTGAATTACCCAACAGTAGCTTCAATTCTTTGTTCTTGAGTAGCATCTAGAGGAAGTTCAGTGTTATAAACAGCAAAGGTGAGCACAACTCCTAAGTGATTGGACTTCAAAAGTTTAAAAGGAGATGTTAATACTCCCTTCCCTGAAGCTCTTGCTCGCAAGATGTTGTCACGATCTTCCTGCACAAAGACAGAAGTGGGATATGAAAGCAGTATATCAAAGCCAACCTGTAGATTCATTTAAAAAACAATTTAACAAGAGAAGAAAGAGAAAAATAAATGCCATTTATTCTCTCAGTAGAAAAGAATAGTTTGTTGATTGACAAAAGGAAACAGAAATCAAAAGGTATCTGTAAAAGGAACCTTCCCAGACATCATGTCAATTGAGACTATATGAGAGACAGTTTCCTGAGAGAAAATGACTGGTGCATATTCATCACTGCTTGGTGCAGGATCCAACTTCTCTGGGATACAATCTTGGACTAGAGTCTGATCCTGAGTTTCCATTTTTTTAATTGTCCACCCATGCTGCTTCTCAAACAGCTTCCTTTTTGAATGAGGAACTTTAAGAGCGTATGCAACACCACTAGTAAGAGGCCTCTCAAAAGCTGTTGTCTCAGTATATTCTCCAAAGGTTTTCTGTCAAAGATAAAAGATCTCAAGGGACATCCACATAAAAACTCACATTGCAGGCTAGTAAATTGCGTCTTACGTCTTCATTTAGGTACTTTAGTGATATCAGTATATCATCACAAATTATTTCAAGATATACTGGTTCTCGAATGATTTGGTTGTAAAAAGTAATGGGGAAAAGAGGAAAGAATAGGTATTGTAAATGCCATAATTTAAAGATCAGCTTATTAGCAAATTCACTGAGTCGGTGCAACAGAAGGCTGGATGATGTTGTAGAAAATGAAATCACCTGATCAATTTTAGAAGGATCCTTTCCATGGTGAAAAGTGGAAACAAGAATGGCCAAGGCATGAACGTGATTCATGCTCACATTGAACTGATCCTGCAACATTCTTGCTCTCTCATCACACATGTTTACAAGAGTCTCTTGCCTTGTCAAGAAGCTTTGTCTACTCAAGTATTGAAACAACCAGGCAGCTGAAAGAACTCCACACAGTACAAATAGTTTAAGAAGTTTCTTCCTCCACTTTCCTGCCCCTTTAGAGGGTCCCACAGGCAGCGATTGCTGCTTCATCTGGAGAAGTTGCTGTTGTGGTTGAGGCATTGGCTCCAATCGAACAAGACTTTCTTTCTGGTTCATCCAGATTTTAAACGAAAAAAGATACAACATCAAGCTTGTTATCAGACCAATAAAAAGCCCCCAACGTATTCCACCAGAAAACAAAGTTTTATTACGGGATATCATGCAGTCCCCTGCTCCCCTGTTTTGCAAATCATCCTGTGAAAATACAAGACAGTCAAGATTTCTTTACTGAAAAGAACACATATAAAAGAGAAACTACAAGCATAAAAGGAAGCCGACTTAGCATCCTTCCGCTATGGATGTTTTTTTTTTTTTTTCATTTTTATGTCTCTCAACATCAACTCCTTTTATCATTGTTTCCCTGAGATGATAAGTTATATAGAAACTTGATGAGGTTCTGGTGAAATTACTGTCACCATATTAACTCTAAAGGGACAGAGCTTTCAGTAATAGACTAGACCTTGAGCTTCTAAGTTCTAACGGCTCTGAAAAACTACAAATTCTATAGGTTGCAGTAACAAGGCCTTACCTTTTCATAATCCTGTGAAATTAATGAAAGATCAGACGATGTGGCAGAGGATATTGATTCCGATTTCACTGGTTGCTCAAGTCTCCAGAGGTTACCGGCATCTCCAGCTGGGCACTGGTCATCAGGATCTACAATTGAAGTGAACCATCCGCCCAGATGCTGGAACTCCAGCTTGTTTGAGAACTGTATCTTCATAGCACAGGTAATATCATAAGTCGTTGGTCTCTTAAGCTTTGATTCCTTAATACATTCAAGAGACGTTATATAAGAGAAATGAAAACACAGAATTTTCATGACTAAGATGAGCAGTGTAAGAAGTTGATGATATCAGGAGTTCTTCGAGGACAAAAAAGATGATTTCAATGATTACAAATTATTGGTGTACCAAAAGCACTTTAGTATGGTTTCCCTGATTATCATCTCATGGGTCAAGCAACTCCTTTAGAATCCAACAATCTCATATATATAGAAGTTTTAGACGGATAAATATTTGAAGAAAGTGAGAATTTCAAGCAAATAATCCGTGGTTAACCATGAGGAGGAAGCTATAAGCTCTGGCAGACAATTTTAAATTCATTCTTTCACTAATCGCCATTAAGAATGTTAAAGGTAATGAAGTCCGTAACGAGAAGTTTTGAAGCAATTATAAAAAGGGAAAACCGCTAAATGTGGTAATAGATAAAGCCTTCAGCTACTAGAAAAATATACTTCAAGATCTAATTAAAGCACAAGCATGAAGTTGCTTCTTGCCAACGTCGAAATTGTAAAAACAGACCTGAGCATTTTCTTCACACGCATCTTGATTCTTGTCTTTCCTTGCCAATTCTCGATCATCAAAACTTAAAAGAAAACTAATACTCCCTATGGCAAATGCGCCTAGTAATAGGCAAAGAAGTAAAAACTTTCGTCTCCATTTCTTGACAGCATTATCCACATGCAAAGAATGATCTTGCTTTCCAAGTCCGAAACTTGCGGATAATCTGCCATTCAAGCTAGAGAGCTTTCTATGCATGGACATTTTAACCACAGCCCACCAGCGTATCCTGACAAAACAATTTGGCAGCTTAAAAAAAACGCCAGCCTGAGCAGCACAACTCATCAAAGCCACGCCTCAGAAGAATTCCAGAACATGGATATTTTAAAAAGCAAAAGATTATATATTTCCATCTACGAACTCACCAAAGACGTCCTCTTTAGATAAAAAGACGACAACGCCAAAATTGGGTGATCCAGCTCTAAATTTTTGTCACGCCAAGAATGAAAGTCATCTGATTAAACTCTGCATCCCTGTTTTATGTTTCAAGACGAAGTCTCCTCGCTCTTCTTCTAAGGAGCACAAGAAAACCAACTAATCATGACAAACAGAAGAAACTGGCAGACTCAGTTGCTACCTCTGCGAGAATCATTAATGAGGTAAGGAGAAAACTGGACCTTTCTTGAATCTAGTAGTTTCCCGCTTCCACAGATCTGAATAGCCGAAATCGATCATCAAATTGGAACTTCTTGAAAATAGATCCATCATCAAGTGAGAAACTGAGCTAGACCAAAATGGTTACTGTTAAAACAAAAATGGAATCATTGATCACAAAGAGGAGGTTGACGCTGGGTCCCCTTTTTCTACTCTCGCTTTAGATGAACTCTGTCTTTTCCTTTCACCCAATTTGCTGTCCAGCATATGAATATAAATATTAACAAAACCGCAACATAAAATATCAGCCCTCAAATATTATATTATAATCAGTCCACATTGGGTTAGGCATCTTGTAGTCTATTCTGTTGCTCAAACAAAATAATACTGTACTCATTTACTAGTGATCCACAAATTTCCCGGAAAACTTTCTATCTTTTCTCTTTTCGTTTCAACGGTGGCCCTTCGGAACCGGGATCGAGAGACTGCTCTTGCGTCTGCATCTGCAGAGCCTGCAACTGTAAGAACCAGTGTTTCTATCGTCCACATAAATGTGTTAATGGAACAGAGTAATGGATAAGAGGATTTGACGTGCCTCTTGTCTTGACATGGCCAGAGACAGACAGGTAAAGTACGCGTAAACTATGAAGCAGCAATAACCAAAAGTGAAAATAATTAAGGTAACTTGGAGTTCTTACTTCTTACAAAAGTGGAAACTTTCTTTTCTTTTCTCGTCGCATTTATATTATTTGTTCTCAACAACCTTTCCAAAATAAACGTCGTGTTGTTGTTGTTACAAAACAATCCAGTCTTTATTTATCATTAATCAAAAAAAATTTTCTTTTTGCTATGGTTGTTATTTGATGGGTATGTATACTGAATTATTTTACAATTCTTTAAGCTAACATGTTTATTAAATTCAAGATAAAATGCAGTCAAGTTTTTTTTTTTTTTCTTAATCAGGTGCCTCCCATAACAGATATGACAAGTTGAAAACTGGAGTTTCCGAGCTTCAACTCAAGCAACTTTTACTTTGTTTTGCTGAACCTGAACGCGTAATTTTAGACGTAATGTCATCTGCAACCTCTTATGTGACCGTACCCATTTTCTTAATTAATTCCCCCCCGTAACAACAAACTGACCTATTATTGTTTCCAAAAATAGCTTAAGGGTATAAAGGCTTCTTAAGGTTCCAACGTCCAATCAACTGGGTTTTCTCCACTTGTATGGAAACTTATTACAACTCAGTGAACTTTTTTTTTTCTTATTATTATTATTTTTCAAGTTACTTTCTTATCTATATCCTTTTTTTGTCCTTGCTTATGCCTGCTCACCTATCTACATCTTCATGTATTTATATATGCATATAATTTCATTTTCATATGCTTTCTATCGGTTATAGTCTTCATGCATTTATATATATTGCTAGAAGTATACAGGGATTGTTTTTTGCATTGGTTTGGTCTGTTTGTTTTGTGTGTCTGTTTTTGTTGTCGATGTTTGTTAGTTTCTGTCTGTTTGTTTGGTGTTATTTGTTTTGCTCTTATCTTTACCAGAGGTCTCTAAGGAAACAGTCTCTATATCTCTATCGGAGATACGGACATGACTGCGTACATCTTACTCTCCTCATACCCTGTTTAGGCTAGAATTTGGGTATGTTTGGTTTAGTTTGATTTTATCTTTTCTTCTTTTTATCCTTGAATGAAAATTTTGGTTTTGTGCACTAATATAATTATTGTAGATTCAAATATATTTTTAATTTTTGTCACAAAATTTATTATCTTTTGGAATTAAAATTTATACAAACTTGACTTTACTTAATAAAATTTTATATTATATTTATCTCAATTCAAATAAATATATGAAAAGACAATTAATTTTCAAGATCTTTTAAATTTCGTACATAATTATAATATAATTTTAGTTCATTCTTTTCAACCTTGCTCTTTTTCTACCGAATGTTTATTGAAAATAACATAAATCATCATTAAAGGAAAATTTTATCTTTTGAAAATATGAGATTTAAGTAATTTGGTTCCGCTCCACCTTCAACTCGAATTTTAGATCGTTTGGTAGCGCTTGCAAAGCGTGGTAAGTTTAAATAATTTAGTTCTATCCTACCTTCAACTCAAATTTTGGATAACAAAGATAATAATTTATGTGCATAAACATCATCATTGATCTAATCAGCATTAAAGAAAACTATTATAGAACCTTATAAAAGATTAGGAGAGTTTGTTCGATTCGTGATTAAGAAAAGCCTCCCAACACCCACTATCCCCCCCCTCCGGAGACAAAACACTTTGTTATAAAAACAGATGTACGGTATCTCCGGCCCTGTCAAGCAATACATGTGCATAGCTGGGATGCAATTAAAATAAAAATCAACAACTAATCAATTAACCTGATAGGTGCTATTATGTAATGAACTAGTTATTGCATCATATTTTATCATCTGACACGCAAACAAGCGACATCGTGTATATACTAATCCATTCACTTAGTTAAAGTCCATCAATCATGTCATCCTCAGCTTGTGTCAAGTTCAACTTTGCTTTAACTTATTATTGCCAGCTTTCTTTACTACCTAATGCGGCATACATTACGCGCTATTGTTTATATAGGCAAAATGGGAGAGAATTCTCCTTTTTCTTCTTCTTTTTCTCCGCTGCTACAGAAACTAACCACTCTCGTGGCACAAGTGACTTGTTTATGTTACGCTCATTCACCGAAAGGAGGGAAAAAATGGAAAAACTGAATTGTAGAGTTTATAAAAGTCACAATGGGTTGGCCAGTTTTATGGGCTTTCTATTTACAATATTGTAATTATCAACCCAAACCCCACGAGAGATGCATTTAGAAAGATTTTCCTTGTAATCTATGCCAAGTGCAACAGCTTAATTGGCACCATCGCACCGAACTTAAGTTTAATTGTCAAGAAAGAAAATATTAGATGACACAAATGCATCCATGCAGCCTTCTGCCTGTTTTGCCCATAAGCACTTAAAATTAAAAGATTTTATATATTTGTAAAACTCGTATAATCAGCATATACCATATATTATTAAGCATATAGCACATTTATTTTTGGTAGGCACATGTAATCAAGTGAAGATTAATTTTATTTAGGGTCTTATTTAGGTAGGTATAATTAAGGAGACAGATTCTTGATTCTTGAGAATTTGTATATATTGTTTCTTCTAGGCTCAATGGACAGACATCACCTTTTGGCCATCTCTAAATTTATTTGTGACATGGTATCAAAGCCTATCTAGGTCATCGATTCTTTTGCTACTAAGGATGGAAAAGGCAAAAGTGATGGAGTCATACACAGGAAGATGATTTTGCCGTATGATATTACAGCGAGTGATAATCCTAGAAGTTTGATAACATATATTCAATTAAAGGGTGAATACTATGATGAATGGGTTTGTTCTTTTAAGTCTATGCTAAGGCTGAGAAAGAAATTTAGTTTTATAGACAAAACAATCAAGCAACCAGATGAGAAGTCTTCAGATCTTGAAGATTGGTGGACTAATAATTAATTATTGGTCTCTTGGATTGTGAATACCATTGAATCGTCACTTCATTAGACTATTTCCACATACAGTGGTGCAGGATCTTTGGAAAGAACATATAAGAACACATCTCAATAGCCAATGGACCGCGTATACAGCAACTGAAAGTTGAACTTGTTGAGTGCAAACAAAAGGGATTGAATATAGTCACTTACTTTGGAAAGTTGAAGAAGTTTTAAGAAAAATTGGTTAATTACAAACAAATGTCAACGTGCAAGTGTGGGTTATGCAAGTGCAAACTAGTATCTACATTGTAGAAGAACCATCAGGAGGAAAAAGTTCATCAATTTCTCATGAATCTCGATGAAATGCTCTATGGAATAGTAAGATTCAATATACTTACTCAAGATCCTTTACCAAGTTTAAATAGAGTTTATTCAATCCTAGTGCAAGAGGAGCACGTGAGAACCATTGCTCGTATGAAGGAGGAATGTGGTGAAGGGATGAGCTTTGTTGTACAAGCTAGATCGGGATCTTGAGGGTGAGGTGAAGGAAAAGACAAGAATACAATGTGCACCCATTACAACCGTACAGGGCATGAACCTGATACTTTTTTTTAGATAATTGGATATCCTGAATGGTGAGGAGATCACCTTCGAGGAACAAGATGAGGAACTAGACAGAACAAGGGAGGACAATAATTTATTAAATTTAGGAGCAAAGGACGCGAAGGAGGAGTCAAGGCTAATATAGCTCAAGCATCAACATCAAGAGCAGTGATTAACATTTTGATATCAGATGTTGGCAAGACTACTATTATTGGGCTTAATAATAAGTAGTTGGAAACATTAAGGAAAATTTTAAGTGCTGTAAAGATGGAAACAAATGAGAAATTAATAGGTAAGTGTTCTTCCAAATAATGGGTAACTGACTCTGGTCCTTCTCATCACATAAAAGGATGGCTGGAATGTTTGCATCATTTTTTAGATGTAATGGAATGTCTTATGAGGCTTCTAAATAGGAAGCAAACTGTTTCCATAAAGGAGGGAACAATGGTGCTTAGCAATCAATTGAAGTTGAACAATGTTCTTCATGTGCTAAGTTTGACGTGCAGTTTGATTTCCTTATCACAACTACTTGATGAATCAAACTATATGGCTCAGTTCACTAACAAATTCTATTTTATACAGGATCACACTTCAAGGATGCTTATTGGTGCAGGTAAGCAATGAGAGGGGCTCTACTTCTTTCATGCGATGGTGACTGCAACAACTATGAAGACTTATAGTGAGAGCTCCTTTGATATGTGGCACAAGCAACTGGGACACCCATCATCTAAGGTTGTAGAGTTGATTCCAAAAGATGGTTATAGTCGGAATAGTACTTTATGGAATAAAGCATTTGAAGTTTTCCTTATAGCAAAACAATCAAGAGATAGTTTTCTAGTTAGTAGTGACAAAACTCTAGAAGTATTTCAACTGATTCATGTATATTTCTTTCTACCATACTATCGGATCTTGTCATTTGGGGGGGGTACTTATTGAACCTAGCTTTTTATGGTGGAAGATATTTCTTAACCATTGTTGATGATTTTTTTCGGACAACATGAATTTATTTATTAATTGATAAGAAGGAGGTGTCAATGAATTTATGTAATTGCTTTGTTATGGTGGATCGTCAATTCAATAAATAAGGGAAAGTTGTACATAGTGACAATGGTATAGAGTTTAAATGCATGAGTAATTATTTTCATAAACATGGCATTGTATATGAAACATCTTGTAAAGGAACTAAACAACAAAATGGATTGTTAGAGCATAAACATAGGCATATACTTAATATAGCACGAGCATTGCGCTTTCAAGCCAACCTTCCTATAGAATTATGGGGGGAATGCTTTTTGGCTACTTTATATTTGATTAAGTGAACACCCTCATTCGTCTTGATTAGCAAAACACAATATGAAATTTTACATGGTAAACCAGCCTCATTTAGACATTTATGTGTGATTGGATGCTTGTGTTATGTGCATAATCAAGATCATAAAGGAGACAAATTTATCATTTGTATGGAGAGTGCATGACCTAGAGTTGGGTGTATTCTTTGTTTCAAGGGACATAGTGTTTAATGAGCGTGAGTTTCCTTACTTGACAAAAGATAACGATGAACCCAGTAATATAGGGGATTGATGTGGTATAGACGAGGATGATGATGTGGATGTTATGAGACAAAATCATTTGTCTCAAGAGAATAAGCAATCTGTACAAGTTAATAGAGATATTGTATTTGATGAAGTGTTGAATAGTAATGTGGTATGTGAGAATAATGATACTGAAGAAATCATAGATATTAGAAGTTGAGAGAATAATGAAGTAAGGGGGTGCAAAGCTGTAGAGAATGAGGAGTCTTTAGCCCGTGGATATTGAAATAAAATGCCATCCACTCATTTGTGAGATTTTGTTACAAATACTATTTGTAAATTGATCCCCTTTATGAGTTCATCTACTCAATCGCACTCCTTAGATATGCCCCACCCTAGCACATTATATAAAATGTAATAATTTTTCTATACGACACCAAAAAAATTTAGTAGCTATTAGTACAGGAACTAAACCTCAAACCTTTGCTAAGGCTCTGAAAGATGAAAGGTGGAGGAATGGAATGCAATAAGAAATACAAGTGTTGGAAAATAATAGCATCTAGACCATAGAAACACTTCCTCTAAGGAAAAAGGCTATCAGTTGCTAGTGTGTTTATAAAATTAAATATAATTATGATGGATCAATTTAGAGGTTTAAAGCAAGGCTTATGATTTTGGAAAAACAATCAAGTTGAAGGGCTAGATTATAATGAAACTTTTACACCTGTAGCCAAAATGGTGAATGTTCACACTTTCCTTGTAATTGCAGCAGTTAAAAATTAGGAACTTTATTAAATGGACGTCCATAATGCAATTTTACACGATGACCTTGAGGAAGAAGACTACATGAAGTTGCCTTGCCTCCTGACTTTCATTCTGAGGCAACTAGTAAAGTTTGTCGACTTCGAAAATCACTATGTGGGTTAAAACAAGCTCTAAGATGCTAGTTTGCTAAGTTGGCTAGCACTTTGACACGATATAGTTTTCATTAATCATATTCAGACTACTCTCTTTTTACATTATAGCATGATAGTTTGCAACTCAATGTGTTGGTCTATGTTGATGATCTTATTACTTGGGGAAATGATGGTACTTTGATTCAGACTTTCAAAGCTTGTTTGAGTAGATGTTTTTATATAAAAGATCTTAGGGTTTTGAAATATTTTTTTAGGAATTGAGGTGGCTCCAAGTCATACTAGTATTTTTTTGTGCCAATGAAAATATACATTGGACATTATTTTCAAAGTGGGTTTGTTAGGAGCAAAACTTGGTGGCTTTCCTTTATATCAGAACCATCACCTTCCTTTGGCTAACGGAAAACCTCTTCTATATCTAGAGTGTTATCATAGGTTGGTTGGCTAATTAATTTATTTTTCTGTTACAAGACTTGGACTTTCTTATAATGTGTAGATGCTTGTGCAATTTATGTGGCAGCCAGTGCAAGTGCATTAGAATTTAACGATTCGTGTGGTGTGTTATTTAAAAGGTAATTTGGGTCAAAAAATTTTGTTACGAGTTGATTGTGATATGTAACTATAGGTCTAGTGTGATTCAGTTTAGGTAGGTTGCCCTTTGACTCAATGATCTCTTATTGGAAGATTTATTCTACTTGTTAATTCTCCCATTTCATGGAAGACTAAGAAATAACACACCATGTCTTATTCTTAAGCGGAGACAAAGTATCGATCTATGGCCACTATTGCTTGTGAGATAAAATTATTAAAGGCATTATTATTATGCCTTGGTGTTGCATATCCGAGACCTATGAAGCTTTATTGCGATAGTTAGGCTGCTTTGCATATTGCAGCTAACCCATTTTTTCTTTGATGTACAAAACATATTGAGATTAACTGTCATTTTTTCTGTGAACAAGTTGTTATGGGAATCATTGCTCTAAGATATGTACCTATTCATGTTCAGTTGGCTGATATTTTCACCAAATCATAGAGGAAGCAACAATTCAATTTCTTTCTTCACAAATTGGGCAATCGAAATCTACATGCTCTAACTTAGGGGGTATTAGCATCTACTATATCTTATATATTTGGAAACTTATGTAATCAACATGTATTGTATATTATTCATCATATATCATATATTATTTTTAGTAAGCACATGTAATTAGCTGAAGATTAGTCTTATATATGGTCTAATTTAGGTAGATATAATTAAGGAGACAAATTTCTTGATTCTTGTAAATTTGTATATACTGTTACTTCTAGGCTTAATGGGAAGACATCATCTTTTAGCCATCTTTAATTTTTTTTGTGACATAACTAAATGATAATTAGCAAATTCTTTGATTCTGCACTACCACTAACATTAGGTAACATACATATAAGAGTCAACACATTCGCAGACACAAGCAAGTCTGATACGCAGGAGAACAAAATTTCCTTCAGTTTCTAAGAAAAAAACACATCCAATTGGAATAGTCAAGTCATGATTGACCTTACACTAGTGATATAAATACCGTACTACATTGATCAAAAAATTTATAGTACCATGATATTTGGTACCGACCGATACCGAAATATAGCCAAATTTCATACTAAATTGCAAATTTATAAAAAGATAAAAGGCTTAATTGAAATTTTAGAAAATTTGACCTAACAATTAAACCTACCCAACTGCTACCTCCAGCCACTACCTCTCTCACTGTCTCACACCTTACTGTGTTCTCCTTTCAATTTGTCATCCTAGTCACCATGGAACCATCACATCATTGCACTAGTCAGTGTGACCGTACCCATCACACCACCCACACCATCATATCTGCCCATATTCATTCACCTATCACACACACCCATCGCTCCAGTCAGACCACTCCCGCACTAGCACTCGCACCCAGATGACTAAACCCACTCGCACTTGCACCTAGATGGTCAGATCTAGTTGCACTCGCACACTTATTGACTTGCACCTACACCTGTTAACCCACACTTGTTGATTTGAATATTAAATTTTGTATTTGTGTTCTATAAAATATTGATACGGATAAATGATTATTGAATTGTGAATTTATGATGAATTATGTATTTGTGTGTTTATGACTTTGTGTTGAGTAATAATCTTTATGTTGAATTGATGGTTCTTAGGGAATTATGTTAGATTAAATTGAATTGCGCAGTGTATCATATATGTTAACTCTTGATAGTGGACTGATAGTGATATAGTGCAGTATGTTTTCTAGATATTTAAGTGTGTTTTAAGTATTTTATTAGATGATAATCATGTTTTTTGGACTTAAAATTGTGTTTTTGTTAATGTTTTAATATGTTTTAATTGTTTGACTATTTTAAAGCAATAGTTTGATTTTAATATTATGTTTCAAGGGTTGTTTGGTATGTTTCTTAGTGAGTGAAAATAGACAAATTGAAGAAAAGATGAAGGACTTGAAGAATAAGAGCATGCATGATCTTGAATGTTAGCTGTATGGGGATGAAGCCTCTGGCACTATCGTGCGTCATGTAATGCACGATCATGCACAGGTAGTTTTTAGTTCTTAAAATTTTTGTATTCATAATGTTTTGGGGCTACTTTTGGAACCAAAATAAGTAGGAAAACCTAGAAAGAACCCTAAAAGGCTCGAGAAGTATTTAAAGCAAAGAGAAACACCAGAAAGGAGGTTGCAAATCATAAAGAAGGAGATCAAAGTGGAAACATCAAGATCAACTCCAATTTTCTAGAATTTCTAGATCAAAACTTAAAGTTGAACATGATTATGGATTTCTCAATGCATACTAGGGTTTATTCTTGAATTGTTTTTTATAACTATATATTGTTGAATTCAACATATTAATGCTTTGTGGTATTTGTCGTACTTAATTATACTTGATAGGAAATCGAGAGATTGAATCAAAGTTACATGTGTTAAGTTGCACAATGAGATTTGGTACCTTAATAAACCTAAAAATATCATGTTAATAAACAATTGAAGATAGATCTTAATTGTGAGTTAATTATCCTTAGGATTGCTTCAAATCCAATTGAGTAGGTAGGAGTAGTTTTGTGAAATCTAGATTTTCAATTTAATTGTTTTCTATTTCAATTAGGATTACTTGATTAAATCTCAAAAAAGGGTAATCAAAACCTTATGATATCTAAGATCAAGCTAATATGTGTCGTTAGGCATATACAACTTTAATCCTTATTTAACTTTGAATTTATTAAACAATTCAATATGGAGTAACTAAAGGTTGGTCTCATGAGGGAAGTTAATTTACTAATTTAGTTTATTATAATACTTTTAAAAGAGAAAATTACATCTTAGCAATTTCACTTACAAGAAAAGAATTTCATAGTAAAATGTAAACACATAATATCCTTTTTAACCTACATAAATAAGATACAACATCAAAATTTAAAATAAACTTATAATACATTCTTAGAATCACACAATCAATATTTAAAAGATGGAAATTATTTTCTTTTTCAAAAATTTGTAATACATATTAATCATCATATTTGTATAAAATATCCATTACATAGTTTTTTTAAGATAATACATTAAGTATGCTATTTTTTGAGTTGAGACGAGATTAAACTTACATAATGAAACACATATAAACGAAAGTAAAGAATTAGACAAATTAGATGAAATTTCTAGGAAAGCATGAAATCAAGAAAAAAAATCCTAAACCAAAATAATCATAATAACGAAACCTATGAATTTAGTTAAATATATATATTAAGAACGAGGGTGTTTGATGTTTAAAACAAATCAAATTAAATCTAGAAATCAAAGAAATAGAACACAAATCTATCCCAATATTAATAATGAACAAGCAAGTTTTAAATTTTAGTTTACTCATGCAATTTCGACATATCCTATATAATCTGAGACATTTAACAAGATGAACATAGAAAACCAACCAGCTGGTTTCTACTTGTTCCTTTTAACTCTTAGAAATTGAGCCAACTCAATTCTAAAATGAAAACATGACAAGCACCAGGAAACACAATTAACAACTGAAATTTGTTAAACGAACATTAAAGTTCTAACCTATGCAACTCCAAATGAATCACTAATTCTATATATCATATTCAAATAATCAAAGACATATCCAGTTAAATAAGAACATAAATAAACATAATTAGAAATTCTAGCAATTGTACACATGTTAAGTCCACTCAGTAATCAATTGAATTAAATAAAAATAATAATATCTCAAATAATCAAAACAACATTTCTAAACTAGAATGCAACAATTAATCATAACTAAAGCTTAGAAAATTAAAGATGAGGGGAATAAAGGTTAGAAAAGCTCATTGAAGTGCTCCAATTTTAGACCTCGGACCAGCCCTTTCAAGGTTTAAAAAATCTCTCCACCAGCCTTAACCAACTCAGACCATGTGGGAATTGATTCCCAATCACCCTCAATCACTATTTAGAGTGAAATCTTTACTTTAACCTACCTTGGAAGATAGAACCTCCCAAAGCTTCCAACCTTCACATGGATGCTTGCTTGTTTTTCTCTCCAACAGCTGCTTCTTGTTTATAGGCTCACAAAAAATCTCCCATGCCTACACTTTACTAGATTTTCCTAATTTTCTTCTTATCTCTTCCATTTTAAAGAGATTTGGAGCTAAAGATCTTGGGTGGGTGCGACTCTTTGTCCACATTGATGTCTTATTCCATAGTGTTTTACATTTTATTCCTCTCCTCTGCATTTTTGTTTATTTTCTCTCCTCTTTATTTGCTGGAACCCCTCCCCAGGCGAGTCACGAGCCCGACGTCCTACATGACATCTGGACTCGTGTCCCACGAGGGAGGAATTCCCCACCAGGTCAAACTTAAAACAAAACAAACTCATTTAACTTACCTCCGAATATAATCAGAGGTAGATCATTAGGAATTTCAGTAAGTGTTGACCCCGAAAAAATACGTAATGGGATCGTAGAATAAGCATAGACATTAAAAATACGTGCTTGACCTCTTGGTCTCCCTGGAGAAATCGACTTCTTCACTGATCCAGAGCTGCCCACCCCAGCAGCTGGCCTGGTCCTTACTGTTTCTGCTCTCTTTGGGGCCTGAACCTGTGAACCTTCTCCTCTAGACACCTGAGGACAGTCTTTGATCATATGCCCCTTTTCTCCACACCGAAAACAGGCTCTCAGCAATTTGTAACACTCACCCCTGTGTAGCTTCCCACAATGCTCACATTTAAGATTCAAATTTCTGCTCCTCTCTACTCTGCTATTTCCTCCCACTGAGGAGGCCTGTCCTGACACTGCCCTGGACTGTCTGCTCTGATAAGAGGCACTACTGCCTCCTTGACTCTGAGTCCGGGAGCTCTTCTCACCCCTGTCAGTTGTAGGAGTACTCCCCCCTTTTCTGGAAGACTGCTCTATACTCTCTCTCTTCCTACTCACCTCCTGCTTAATATTCTCCAGCTTTTCAGCCTGGAGTGCAGCATCCACCAACTACTGATAATCACAGAAATTGTGAATTATCACCTTCTCCTTGATCCTCAGATGGAGACCTCCCTTAAACTTGCGGCACTTATCTTCTTCATTAGCCACAATATGAGCTGCATACCAGGACAGCTGTGTGAACTTCAGCTCATACTCGCTCACACTCATGTCCCTCTGAGTCAGATTCAGAAACTCCCTGTCCTTCTCTTGGATGTAAACCTGGGAGAGGTACTTCTTTCTGAACAATTCCCCAAAATCCTTCCATGTCAGCGCTGGAGGCACAGCCTAACTATGGGGCACTGATTCCCACCAGTGGAGAGCATCCTCCTGCAGTAAGCTAACTGCATAATCAAGCTTCTCTTCATCAGTGCACTAGGACCCTCTCTGTCCTCTTCATCCAAGCTTCAACTTCTTTTGGATTGGTGGTGCCATTAAATTCCACCGCTCCGTACTTACGAAGCTTGTCATACTGCCCGCCTCTAACCACCGGAGCTGGCACCGAAGCCTGAGACGTTTGGCCCATGGCATATGTAAAGGCCTGGGCAAAGGCTTGAAAGAACTGCGGATCTATCGCAGGCATAGGAGGAGGAGGCAGCGACACCTCATGTTGGACACTAGGTGCCTCCGAACCAGGAGCAGAGTGTGTCCCCGCATTTGTGGGACATGCGACTCATCCATGCTCTCTTGGCGAGAGCTCAATCGAGGCAAAGCTCCTCGAGTTCTTTTCTGAGGCGGCATAATCACTCCTTCAAAATAAAACCATGAAAAATCTTTAGTTCATGCAAAACAATTTTTAAAATATGCAAAACGATACAAATCAGGTAAAAACAACATTTAAATCATGTAAAACAATTTAAAAGAAT
>JANQBM010000004.1:10154803-10167862 GCA_025594535.1 Erythroxylum domingense | reverse complement strand
TC
Source organism: Erythroxylum domingense (assembly GCA_025594535.1). Taxonomy (NCBI): domain Eukaryota; kingdom Viridiplantae; phylum Streptophyta; class Magnoliopsida; order Malpighiales; family Erythroxylaceae; genus Erythroxylum; species Erythroxylum domingense. The sequence goes on along the minus strand of JANQBM010000004.1, from coordinate 10,167,860 downwards.
CAATTCAATTCCAATTTCTACTCCAATTTTTCTCCAAACATTCCAATGGCTCAAATTAATAAATCATAAAATCATGTATCTAATTTCCATTGCCATTGGATAGTGCTTTTTCCTACAGGTAACCAGTCAGTCTGTCACTTGGCATTTTTTCTGGTCCGAAAATGACCCCGAAAATTTTCTGAAAATTTTCTAAAATTTCCTAAAAATCAGAAACCACAATAACTCTCTCCAACACAATTTTTATACACACAAATCATATTTTTCATAATTCACATTTATTCACTATTATACCGAGAAATGTCCACTTATATCGGGAAATGTCATGAATGCATGTACAGTTAGTTTCATGTGCAAAATGTACCATTTACATGTAAGTGTATGCATGAACATGTAGGGGCATTTTTCTAAACGCTCATAGGCCACTCAAAATTACCATTTTATCCTTCCCATCGGTGATGGGATGTTACATTGTTGGTGTTCGAGTGGATGGGTTACATGAACTATGTCACGTGAGGATTCAAAAAGTTTAGAAGCTATTCAGGGCCATTCCTATCATTTTATATCACTGGGCGAAGAAAAAAAAAGGGTTCCAATTTATATATTTGTGTATTGTCGATTTATTGAGGCCTTTTTTTACTTCGCCCAGTTTACATGTTTGTATGAAACATAAGTGACTCGATTTATAAGTCTATATACTCAACCAAATATTAAATGTTCATAACATCAGCTAATAATATCTTACAAATGTCAGTAACAATAAAATCACTAAAAATAGTAACAGTAACAACAAAATAGCAACAACAGCAATTGAATAACAATATTAGACTGCAAAATACTAAATGAATTGGACTAACAAATACACAGATGATCATGATTTATAAAAAATAATTTCTCTGTGCATTTCTAGATACAAAATCATTAATAATATTATCAAGATCAATATTGTACAACATATCCTTCTTAATACATAACATAGCTAAACCATTCAACCTTTCTTTGACATTGATGACCTCAAGTAGGTTTTTCGATAATTTTAATTTTGAAAAACTTCTCGTAAGTGATGCTACAGTCACAGGTATAGTCAATAGAATTTGATAAGTAATTGAAACAATTGGATAACAATATGCAGCTTTAATAAATTCTAAAATTTCAACTAATAACATTAACTCATTTGGCAAAGTCATTTGCAACACTTTTAATACAGAAAAAAGATCATTTAAATCTACATCCGACACATTATCATGAGAAAAATTCTTTGTAAAATTAATTAAACATTCTCTTAATTCTTATCATCCAGCGGCCTCAACTTTTTTAAATCAAATAAGAATCCAAAAATATTATCAAATGTAGTAAATTGTTTAAATTTATTCTTCAACAAAGCAGTTGCCATATCCACAGCAACTAGAAAGTAATTAACTATGAAAGAATCCTCAGTTGATTATATTTCTCCATCGTGGTCAATTTCATTAAATTATCTTTTCCTAATAATACAACATCTAGTTGGAAATGTAGGCTCTACATTTAGCTCATATGCAAGACTTTTGGCAATATTCATACTAGAGTCAAACTCTTCATCTCTATATCTCTCAAAAAATACCATCATAGCTTCTAATTGCTTTATAGTAGCTTTAATGCATATAGATTTAGATTGCAACTTTTTACTCACTATGTTTATAGCGAATAAAATATCATATCAAATAATCATACTAAATAAAAACTCAAAACTCTCAAGTACACTAACCGAACTTTCTGCTTCACTCTTTGACTTGGCATCATCACAAAATCTAGATAATTCCACCAACACCAATCTTATTTAAGGAGATTGAAATATAATAGCTTTAACATTTTTTATTTGACTCTCCCAAAGAGTGTTAGACAATGATTTCATGGTTAAGCCTAAAACATTATCAAGCAAAACATTCCACCTTTTAGGAGAACTTGAAAATAATGCATATATGCGTTGTACAACTCCAAAAAATGAAACGTCTTTATCATAAGAATGTGCCATATCACTACGAGTAAGACTAAGATTATGACATAGATAATGTGTGATGCCCTAATACCCCCTGGGAGGATATTGCGAGTGTCACATACACACATAACGCACTGAACGCAAAGCATTTTGAAACATATAAAACACTTTATACATACATCGCATATCAAAATTTCCAAAAGAAGCCTGAATTAAGGTTATTCAACCCATCAAAATAAAATTCAAGATTCATATTCATCAGATACAAGTCCAAAAGCAATCTCAAAATACATATTAACAAAACAATAATCAGACTCCTTTGGCCATCGCGGTTGTCTTGTCCCAGTTCCTACATCTCTCTTTCAGAACCTACACAGGACAAATCTACCGTGCTAAGCATATAGCTTAGTGAGTAATAACTAATCTATGGATAAACTGAAAACTTATCAAATTGAATCATGTAACAGCATACACATGTATTAAACAATAAATCAGACATAAAGTATTTTAGAACAGACTTTATAATTAACAGAACTGAACATCACAAGAGAGTATAAACCCTTCAGAATCAGAACACAATAATGTTTAAGTCATAATCAAACATATGTCAAAATCACAAAACCAGATAACTGCTAATCCATTTACAGAAGTGGGTAACGGGACTTATACAGAAGAGACCGAAGTCTCAACACCGAAGTGTCAATAACAGAAGACATCGAAGTGTCAAAAAAGAGACCGAAGTCTCGACACCTAAGTGTTAATATCAGAAGACACCGAAGTGTCAACAACAGAAGACACCGAAGTGTCAATAACAGAAGACATCGAAGTGTCACAGAAGCAGTTGCAGACCCTTCTAGGCATGCCTATTTACCCACAACTAGGACTTAGCAGAATCAAAACAGAAATGTCTGAAATTCAATTCACATATTTACAGCTTTGTAAATCATTCAAGTATATCACATATTTATAGCTTTGCAAATCATTCAATGATCTAAATCAATAGCAACCAAAATAGTCAAAGAAAAACTATCAAAATGTGCTTATTGAATTTCTAACAAAATTTACCCTCTAAAATTACTTACAAAGATTACCATCTAAGATTACTTACAAATCTCCCTTATTGCTTATTGCCTCGATGTCTTGGTAATATCTGGAATCGATCACTCGATGGGTTCCTCTAAAATATTTAATACAAACATATATTATTATTGTGCACAATCATGAATTCAGTTATGCACATTCATATATACTGAATATGTATAATGCATATTTATTACAAATTCTGGGATTTTGGGTTTCTTATCCTTAATCTTACCGCATTTGCAATCATGCGAAATTATACTCAAATCCTCATTCCAGATTTATTTCACAACGAATTTTCGGGTCCACTTTGCTCAATTATTCTCATCAGGTAATTGCGGTAATTAGGTAATACTTCCTTCTAGAAAGTTGTCCCTCTTTATCATAAGTTTCCAATGATACCAAATTTTATCTAATTTAGGTCAGTATACTGAAAGTTATACTCAAAAGATTTCAGATTGTTCTTAAGCTTCAACAGAATTCTTATCCCAACTTCCAAACATATTATGAAATTCTTAGAGGTAGAATTAGAATTTAATCTCTTCAGAAACTTTGTAGCATTATGACTCTAATTTAACGCAAACTAAATATAACTCCATTTGGATAACTACAGAGAAAGCTATGCCCAAAATACCGAAGCATGTTCTGTGTTGAAAAGTTCGCCGCGATGACCCTAAAAAGTTCGCATGACATCTTACAAGTTGGCCGCAGCGAACCCCTAAGTTGGCCGTGGCGAACTTTGACAGAAGCATACTTCATTTTTCAGATTTTAACTTCAAGCCAATTTTACAGACTCTTAAGGACATAATTCGAATTTGGTTCCTTCATGAAAACTTTAGCTCTATGTCTCTAGTTTACTCTAAATCAAACTTCATCCAATTTGGATATTTACAGATCAAGTTATGCCCTAAAGACAGATGCATGTTCAGTAAAATTCTGCATATCTCAACTCCATCTCACTTCAAACTTTCACCAAGTTATACACATCTCTGAATCTACTTCTATATCATCTGAACTCATTCTCAACACAGTTCAAAACCAAGTTTTTAATCAGATACTAAAAACCGATGCATGCATGTGAAACCATTTTCAACTTTCTCTCTCTACTGTAAATTCCTATCTTTCATCACTGTTACCGTATTAGCATCACACACAACTCATGCATGTGATCATTTCCAGCACATAAAACATCATCCAACTCATGCATGTATTTATTTCCAAATCTAGCACATCATCTGAATCATTTACAAAGCTCTGAAATTTAAAAATTTACTAACCTTGTTTTAATAAAAACTCTAACAGTAATCTTCGGTAGAAGAATAATAAATCTCCAGCAGTGAGGTTTGGTGATGGCTGAAAAGAAAGACTAGAGGGAAGCAATCTAACAGCTGGACTAAATTATTTGTGTTGCAAAGTACAATACTGATATAAGAATCCAACTAGTGTTTCGGTGATGAAGGTTCAGTAGCTTTTGGTAATGACCAAACAATCCGAAAAGAAACAACAAAGAGCTTTAGTAACTTTACCTTACAAAACTTGTGACATGTGCTTTAACAACCCATTGACCCATGGCCCCATTGTATGTGGGCCATTTGTAATGCATATATAAGTGCTACATGTCAATATGCCATTTGTCTAATTTTCTTAATATCCAAAATATCCCAAAAATTCCAGAAAAAGTCCTACAATTCCTAAAAATTCCAAAATACCCGAAATATTACTAAAATTGCCAAATCACATTTTATTCGCGTTAATAACTCAATTATACCTGGAATGTCATGAATGCATGCACAAATATTGGTATGAGTCCAAAAATATATATGCACAAATAAGCAAAAACTCAATTATGCTAAGCATACCATGCATTGAAATTCTTTAATATTCTAACCCCTAATATGAGGCGTTACATAATGCTCTTAGATTTATTTCAAGTAATCGTTTTTGGTGTTTTTCCTTCATATTAGAACCATTGTCTTAACCTCCCCTTACATTATAAACATTAAGATATAGATAATTAAAAGCATTCAATAATTCATTGAAAAGTCTCAATCCAGATGTGTCATCTACCTTCAAGAACTCTAAAAAGTACTCCTCTATTTTTAGTTTTTTATTTGACATATTCACACATTGTACTAACAAACCCATTTGTTCTTGATAGCTCAAATATGGGGTATAATCAAGAATAATGGAAAAGTATTTCACCTCTTTAATGATCCCTATGATAAAATTTCTAACACTATGGGACAATAGATAAATCAACTCATTTTGAATTTTGTGACAAAGATAATGATGATGAATTTTATGATTTTGAATATGTTTAACATAATCTTGCATTATTACATCAAATCCAGCAATCATTACAATCAATCCTAAAAATTTACCATTACTATCTTGGTGAAGTTTCTCATTGGATTCTTGAAAAGCCAAATTATATTTAGCAAGATATTTCACAACAGAAACTATTCTTATTAAAACTTCTCTCCAACATTCTTTCTCCTTTATAGTTTCTTATTGCAAATCTTTATCAACTATTTGATTTTTGCTCAATCTTACTCTTAATTCATTCCAAGTTCTCATATTAGTCATATGCTCAATGCAATTATCATGTTCTTTGAGTCTCTCACTAAGATGTTTCCAATATCTAATTCCATCATTTGTTAATGTACTTTGTTTGTTATTAGATTTGAACAACTTACAACAAAAATAATATACTTTATCTATATGTTTAGCATAAACCAACCATTTTCTATCTTTAATATCTCCATTACTCAAATTTCTATTGAGAGGTATTGTTTAAAGGAAACATAAGATTCAATTATCTTACAGACCCTTGTTTAGCTAAAATATCCCTTGCATTATTATCAGAATTATCCCAAATTTCTAGGATCATAAATATCCAATATAGGGCTTACTTGCACATCTACCTTTAAATTTTCTAAAGTGGATGCATTTGGTACATGATCATGATATCTCAAATTTATAATATCCTCATGAATATAAATCTCATCACTTAATTTTTCTTTATGTTGTTCAAAATTTCCTTTACCTAATTCCTCAGGACTCTCATTAAAGGAGCCTACTCTTTGAATAAATTTATTAATTGCTCCTTTTTAGGATTTTATCGATTGTTCTACTTGTTTTTTTTTCTTTTTTTATTTCCAGACAAACGCTTTTTAGGCAACAAAATATAAACCAATTATAACACAATTAGACTAGAAAACGAACAAAAGTACCTGTATGGAACTGAAAGAAGTATTCAGGCACAACCAAATACAAATAGCTTCAGAATATATCACAAATATATATCAATAGTATTATATCTGTGACAGAGGAAAAAAATAAATAGCAAAATTTAGTATCCAATATTAAAAATAAAAAAGAGCAAATTTTAGTGATAGAGAAACACTAATTTCTACAAATACAAAAAATTAACATACTTAGGAGAAAATATAGTAAATTATATTCTAAGTTATTAAATATTCTAAGTTTCCTAAGTCAAATATTATCCTATTTTGTAAGTTGTGGAAATGATTGAATATTATTTTTATTATTATTTTATTATCGTGACATGTTTAATAGAATCATACGAATTTTTATAATAAAGGAAACCATTTATGTAATCTTTGAATTGAGTAACTTAAATTATTTGATTTAGTCATATTATTATTAAACTTATGTGAACTCTACAAGAACACAAATCTAACAATTATTACATTACTTGTAGCAAAGTATAATGAAAATTACAATTGTAAAAATTAAATTATTTATTAATGTTTAATTATTTTTATAAATAATATGTAATCTAAAAATAAAAAAGGAGAAACACAAATAAATACAATATCATTTAATATTAATGTTATGATTTAAAATATTAACATAATGTCCACGTTAATGACAAATTACAAATTAATTATAACATATTCAAATATTTAATAAGTTAAAAATACATTAAAAATTAGAAACTTTACTTTTAAATTATCATTCAAAACTCAGAAAACAGAATCGCGAAAATTTTTTGCTGCCAATTTTTAAGTTGGAGTATCTTAAATTTATATGTTGATAAGAATAAAGAAATTAGAGGGTAAAAAGTACACCAAAATATTTCAAAACTATTTTTAAGTATAACAAATTAACGTTAACTTTGAACCTTAGAAGTAGCTATATTAAGTTTCAATCTTGGAAGCTGTTATATTACCAAAGATAATATAGCTTCCTTAGCTTCCAAGACAATTTGGGAAGCTTCCAACGTTCTCTGACATTTATTACTCTTCTGAAATAAATGCAAATACATTAACAGCTTTCAAGACAATTTGGGAAGATTCCATGACATCTATAACTTTTCTAGAATAAATGCAAATACACTAAAGATGGCCCTCGTGAAAGCTAGCTCTCAACGTTAAACTGACAATTATGACCCTATGATTGAAGATGGGCCCTTTATTATATTGACCCTGGACAAACGTCCTGCCTGTCCCTGTCCAAGGTTGACACTGAAGCTATCATGGTTTCAGCCTCTGGAGCAGTAGAGGGAGCTTGCCGATGGATGCATCGACGATTGCCACTAGGTGAAGACATGGACATGGGCAGTTGTAAGGACTAAGGCTTATGCTGGATTGGAACGTTTGGCTGTGTATGCCCCCCATATTTTCTTCCCAAAGCTCATCACTAGTATTAACAATCACATCAAATCGGGACCTGTGCCCTTGAGACTTGGTATCACTTTTCTACAACAACTATTTTGCAACCGGAGTTGGTCTTTTCCAAGATCGGCCCTTTCTTGATGTAATCATCCAAGGTTTGTAAGGGTGTTGCGCCAGAGGCACCTGAGATGCCTTTAGGTCATCCTGCACAGTGGCCTTAGTAGCCCCCTCTCTCCCCACATGTAGGTTGCCATTCTCCTCCACCTGGGGTGCCTGATCTGGGCAAGCAGTGGATAGATGCCCATATTTTCCACACTAAAAACAAATGGTAGGCAAACCTCCATACTCCACCTTTAGTAGAATGCCATCCACCAGAATTTATGACATTAAAGGCTTACAGAGATTAACTTCCACTTCCATGCGAGCTTACTTACCTCTCAAAGTAGACTTGATAGAATAATCGATCTTAATGACTTTTCCAACTAAGGCACAGATCTTTCGAAGAATGCTTTTATGGTCCAACTAAGGCACAGATCTTTCGAAGAATGCTTTTATGGTAATACTTCAGGGTAATGCTAGGCAGCCGAACCTACGCAACAACACTATGTAGGACTTGCTCCTCCCCCCCAGAAATTTAACGTCCATGATTGTATGGTAAGATAATTCCTAAGAACAGTCCAGGGGCCTCCCGTTAAGACATATTGCATATCAGTTTCTCTCTCAAACTTAAACAGGAAAAAATCATTAGTCAGGTAGAAGATCTTATAGTAGCTCTCAGTTTTCCATAATGCTCGTATTTTGGAGCAAATAGTTGCGTAGCCAAGGCATCTCCCTAACAACTTCACAATAATGGCTTTCCTCTACAGCTTCTACAGTTGACCTTGAATCTTTACAGAGAACTGAACCGAAGTTAAAGGTCCCTCGGTGTTAAAGACCATATCCTCCTCCATCAACTCCACTTCTTGTTCTTCCTCTAGTAGATTCTGGTCCTCCAGATTGCTCTTCTTTAACAGTGTGTCCCCAAAGGACTGTGGGAAAGGATGAGCTTCCTCCTCGCCTTGAGTCTAAAAGCGTTTTTTCTTGGTGCTCCGATCTTCCTCTAACGGAGGGGCCATCTTCTTGATGCTACCATTGGCATCCTCAGTAACAGACACCACGTGAGGCGCTCTTAGGTTTGATATGCGACTAAACTCTTGTCTGGTTTAGAATGTGAGGAGCCGGTGATTTTTTGAACCTCAATATTACATCGTCATATACAGTTACATTGATTGGATTGAAATGTAAAACAAATTGGTGTCAGACTTGACATAATAGCTGTGAAATTGGCCAAAGCTTGTCTTTCAAAGTCATTGTCAGTGATGTGAGAACGCTAACATTTTTATGTTGACTGTTGCTGAAGATGACTGATACGTCGGCCAAACATCAATTGGTTCCTTATCTTAATTAATTAAATAAAAAATGAAGACAAGAGTGAGAAGAAAGAAAAAAACAAAAGAAGATGAGGAAAGAGGTTATGCATATTGTTCAATTTCTCTAAATTCCTGCGAAAAATAAAAAAGTGATTCTACACTACATGATCCATTAATAATAAAAAAGTGATTCTACACTACATTATCCATTAATATGTTGTTTGATGATGTTATTTTCTATAACATAAACTTGTTTGAATTGAGTTCTGGAGCTTAACTATTAATATACTTCATGTCTAAGTTAATTTGGTATTCTGTATTCGTTGCATATAAAAGAATTGAGTTGAATTTATCTTTCTTTTGTTACCTTTTTAAAATAACATATTTGGAATGATTCCTATAATTAATTAACATGCCTTCATAGCAAATGCACCTTATAGTTTAGCAAATATAATCATGTGGGTGATGCAAGTAAAATGAAAAGATATAAAGATTATTTTGGTTTCTCTATTATATTAATTTTTAACTGAATATTTATGTTATTTTTAATTGAGTATTTCATGTGAGAACTTTGTATATTCTTGGTGCCATAAATGGTCCAATGTTATGAATTTAGTAGTTATATAAATTCCTAGATTTATGGTAACTAATATTGTGTTTCATGAGAGCACATTCATATAGGCTTTCTTGCAAATTTTGGGGTCTCCTAAGCTTCTTTTCTCTTTTGAAACATACACCATCAAATTGGGAATTGGGAGCTTAGAAGAATTCTAAAAAATGCATAATCTTGAAGCAAAGATAACAATGGCTAGAGGTATTTTGTTTTTTTTCCACATTTAGTTTATATGTTATTCAATCGTATATTATTGTTGAATATATATGTTAGAATTGACTAATATTTGGTATCAGAGCTTGTTAACCTTTACCTTGTTAGAGTTTTTGGAGAATTTCAAATTTTGGAACATTTTTCAGATTCGTGAATTTTCAATTTAGAATTATTTTTTAACATTTTTCTTATGATTAAAGGTAGAGATCTTCTATCAAGTGTTTCAGAAGTGTTTCTACATTTTAAAAATTAGCTTTTATGGTACTTTTTTTGTCAGGTTTTGTTGGTATTCGACGAATTGGTTCAATTTGACCCGGCTGGAGGTTGAAGAAGAGCTCTCACTAAACGATGTCATTTTGGTTGTTTATTGAACACAAATGTTGTGCGTCATTTTGTTGTCATGTTATTAAACTAGATGTTGTGCGTTTTATGACTTGTTTTGTTAAAAAAAATCAAATGTTGTGGCTAAGGCTCGAACCCTCTAGGTATGGTAATCCAACCCAGGCCTAGTTAAGCCCAACCTAGCCCAGTTAGAAGTCAACGAGTCAGCCCTGAATTGATGAAACCATGGGTTGAATTTTTTGGCTCGACTAACCCGACCTGGCCTAACTGAGAGAGACATAAATATGTTATTTTATGAATTTTTTTAAAAAACTTTAAATCGAGCCAACCAGACTGACCGACCCATTGCCATCCATAGAATATGTGCCCTTATGGGGGTGCATGGTGAGCCTCAGCCATCTGATCTACATCTTATATACTATTATATTATATGTTGAAATTATATTTATATAAATGTTCGACATGAAACAGATTATCACATTACTATTATATATATATATATATATGTATATATATATTAGTGGTTAATTATCAAATCTTATATACTATTACATTGTGAATAGACTTTTAATGAAAATGTTTTAGTGGTTAATTATTAGGGCTTAGCCACAGCAAACCAATTATAGTTAATTATTTTAGTATAATAAATTTTATCCCATAAATTTTTTATTATATTTGAATAATTAATTAAGATGAATATCAAAATATTTTCTAATTTACCCACATTTATTAGAAATTGGTATATAATTTGATAGTTTTATCAAAAAGTTTAGCATAAATCTATTTGAATTAAAAATTTGGCTAATAGGCAATTTAAATGTCATTTGATTTATGTCTTTTAAGATATGTTTTACATTGGTAATACATATACATAGTTTATTAGCTTCAATTTATTGATAAGCAACATGTATGTTTAATTTATGCAGCTATTACTGATACAAGTTGTGAAATTCCCAAATTAAAGGGTGAAAACCATAAGATATGGAAGGAGAGAATTCTTCTTCATCTGAGGTAGATGAACATTAATTATGCCATTCAGAAGGACAAACTACCCAAGGTAACGAAGGCTAGCACTACAACTAAAATCGCCCTTTATGAACGTTAGAAGTGATCTAATCGCCTAAGTGTGATGTTCATTAAAACCAAAATTTCTGCTGGCATTCGTGGTTTCGTATAACAACATAATAATGTCTGTGCTTTACTGAAGGTTGTTGATAAGCAATTTGAAACTTCAGACAAAACACTTACAAGCATCCTGATTATGAAGTTTTTATCTGCAAGGCTCATTAGTGTTCGAGGTGTGTATGAGCACATCATGAAGATGAGAGACATTGCAGCTCAGTTAAAGAAACTAGAGGTTTAGATGTCTGATTCTTTCCTCGTGCATTACATTTTGAATACCCTTCCACCACCATACGAACCATTTAAAATCTCTTATAATACACATAAGGATAAGTGGTCAATAAATGAATTAATGACCATCTAAGAGAAAGAGAGATTGTTGAAGGAATAGGCAGAGAGTTCGCTGAGTGCACACTTGGTTGTTCAAAGAAAGAAGAAAAACCAAGTCAACCCAAAAGGAACCCAAGCTGACATTAAGAAGGAATTCAAGTGCTTCTTTTTCAAGAAAAAAGGACACATGAAGAAGGATTGTGTCAAATATAAGGAATGGTTTGAAAAGAAAGGCAATCAAATCTCTTTAGTTTGTTTTGAATCTAATATGGCTGAAGTTTGTCATGACACATGGTGGATTGATTCTAGTTGTACAATCCATATTACAAATGTGTTGCAGGATTTGCAAAACCCAAAGAAGTCAGTGAGAAGTGAGCAGCATATCTTATCTGGAAACAAGATACGTTCACATATGGAGGTTGTCGAGGATTGCAATTTATTTTTATGTATTGGTTTAATTAGAAAAGACATTTTACATTCCCAATTTCTCTAAAAAATTTACTTTAGTTTCAAGACTTATATCATTTAGATATTCCTTTCATTTTTTAGACAAATCTTTAAAGTTAAATTAATAAACTAAATTTGTTAGGAATGGTACATTATTTGATGGTAATTTTTGTTTTAATTTACAAGCTAATACCTGTTACAATGCAACACATGTTCATGTTAGAACAAAATGTTGTGTCATGAATGAAAATTCCTTTATGTTGTGGCATTGGAGATTAGAAAATATCTCTGTAGAAAGGATTAAAAGATTGGTAATTGATGGAGTACTTAGTACTTTGGATTTTGCTAATTTTGAAACTTATGTGGACTGCATAAAGGGAAAGCAGACCAATAAATCAAAGAAAGGTGTCAAAAGAAGTTCAGACATATTAGAAATCATACATACAGATATTTATAGTCCAGATATGGATTCATATGGTTAGAAGTACTTCATCTTATTTATAGATGATTACTCACAATATATATATTTCTACTTGCTTCGTAACAAAAATGAAGCCCTAGATGCTTTCAAAATATTCAAATTTAAAGTAAAGAAACAATGCGGTAAGAAAATTAAGATCGTGAGATTTGATAGAGGTGGGAAATATTATGGTCGATATATTGAATGTAACATCCCGTTTCTATACAAAGGGTTGAACCATAGAAACTGGTACACGTGAGATCAATCGGGGAAATTAGGAAAACACATCTCATGCTCATGCATTATATTGATTGAAACCGGGATTGTCATGAACATACATCGTACATATTCTGCATAAATGAATGCTTATAATTGTGCAAAATTATTAATGTGTGTGCAACGTATTGTATAAATAGGTTGTACAGGTTA
>JANQBM010000004.1:10127088-10140582 GCA_025594535.1 Erythroxylum domingense | reverse complement strand
ACATATCTTGGACTTAACTTGCCCTTCTTGCCAAACCTCAAGACTCCTTTCCATGGAGATGTCTTGAGAAACACTTTGTCATCGACTTCATAGTCCATCTCCTTTCGGTGTGCATCGATATAACTCTTCATTCTATCCTGTGCAACTTTAAAACGTTGCTTAGCCAAATTAACCTTGTCAACAGTCATTTGAACCAACTCTGGTCCTATCAGTTTCCTTTCTCCTTCTTCATCCTAACATATTGGAGTTCTACATTTCCTTCCATACAGTGCTTCATAAGGAGCCATCTGAATGCTTGAATAGTACGAATTATTGTAAGCAAATTCGACCAATGACAAATACTCATCCCAAGCTCCTCTGAAGTCCATCACACAATGCCCTGAGCATTCCCTCAAGTGTCTGAATGGTCCTCTCAGATTGACCATCTGTCTAAGGATGGAAAGCCGTACTGAAGTTCAAGTTGGTTCCTATAGCCTCTTGTAAACTTCCCCAAAATCTCGAAGTAAATCGAGGATCCTTGTCAGAAACTATGGAATATAGAATCCTATCTAATCTTACTATCTCATCAATATACTTCTTTGCTAGCACATGCAGAGAATCAGTCTGTTTAATTGCCAAAAAATGGGCTTGACTTCGTCAATTGATCAACAATGATCTATATGGCATTATGCTTCCTACTAGTCTTAGGCAAACCCATCAAAAAGTCCATAGTCACCCTTTGCCACTTCCACTCTGGAATCGATAATGGCCTTAATTTTCCTGAAGGTGCTTGGTGTTCAGCCTTGACTTGTTGACACACTAGACACTTACTCACATATTCTGCTACATCTTTCTTCATGCCTTTCCACCAGAAATGTTCCTTCAAATCTTTGTACATCCTGGTGCTACCTGGGTGTATAGCATAAGGAGCATTATGTGCTTCATCCAATATCCCGCCTTTCACTTCCTTGACATTTGGAATACAAAATCTATTTCCCACAACCATGAGTCCATCCTCCCTCACTGCTATCTCAGATTTCTTGCCATTCTTAATCTCTTCCCGAAGCTTGCTTAATTCCGCATCCTGCACCTGTAACTCCCTAACCTTCTCCCTAAGTATCGGCCTTACTCTGAAATTAACAACAATACAATTTGGTTCCTCCTGTTTCAGGCTTATCTTAAGCTTAGCCATCTCTTCTAATAGGGGCAGATAAACTGTCTGAACATGAGCTATTGAGGACTTCCTACTCAAAGCATCTGCTACTACATTTGCCTTTCCTGGATGATACTCAATCAATAAATCATAGTCCTTAAGCAGCTCAATGCACCTTCTTTGTCTCAAATTCAGTTCCTTTTGACTCAACAGATACTTGAGACTTTTATAATCTGTAAAGATCCTCGTCTGAACCCCATACAAATAATGTCTCCAAATCTTCAAAGCAAAAATCACTGCTGCCAATTCTAGATCATGTGTCGGATAGTTCAATTCAGAAGGCTTCATTTGTCTTGAAGCATAAGCTATCACCCTATCTCCCTGCATCAACACACAACCTAAACCTTTTCTCGAGGCATCACTGTACACTGTATAGCCCTCATCTCCAGTAGGCAACATCAAAACTGGAGCACTTGTTAACCTTCCCTTGAGCTCTTCAAAGCTTTTCTGACATTCCTCACTCCCGACAAATTTTTGATTCTTTCTCAATAACTTAGTCATCAGAGAAGCAATCATGGAAAATCCTTCCACAAACCTTCTATAATAACCTGCTAGACCTAAAAAACTCCTCACCTCTGTCACCGAATTGGGTGCCTGCCAATTCACTAATGCTTCAACCTTCATTGGATCCACATGTACCCCATTCTCTGAAATTACATGTCCAAGGAATATCACCTCATGAAGCCAAAACTCACATTTGCTAAACTTGGCATAAAGCTCCTTCTCTCTCAGTGTCTGTAACACTCTCCTGAGATGCTCCTCATGTTCCCTTTCACTCTTGGAATAAACCAGAATGTCATCGATAAACACTATGACAAACTGATCCAGATACTCCTTAAAGACCCTATTCATAAGATCCATAAATGCAGTTAGAGCATTTGTCAAACTAAATGGCATAACTAGGAATTCGTAATGCCCATAACGAGTCCTAAAAGCTGTCTTACTTACATCAGACTCCTTGATTCTGAGCTGATGATAACCTGACTTGAGATCAATCTTGAAAAAGACTCTTGCTCCCTACAGCTGGTCAAATAGATCATCAATCCGAGGTAGAGGATACTTATTCTTAATAGTCACCTTGTTGATTCTCCGATAATTAATACACATCCGCCATGTCCCATCCTTCTTCTTGATAAATGGAACAGGAGCTCCCCAAGGTGACGAACTTGGCCTTATATACCCTTTTTCTAACAGTTCCTCCAACTGTTCCTTAAGCTCTTTTAGTTCAGCTGAAGCCATCCTATACGGTGGTATAGAAATAGGTGCGGTTCCTAGAATCAAGTCAATGGCAAACTCGATTTCCCTTATCGGTGGCAAACTAGGTAAGTCTCCTGGAAACATATCTGGAAATTCCTTTACAATTGGAAAATCCTCTAACTTCCTTTCATTCCCTTCAGTGTTCACAATGTGTGCTAAGAAGGCTTCACACCTTTTTTCTATCATCCTGTCAGCCATCAAAGCCAAAATGAGTCTTGGTAATGATGTTATCCTGTCTCCTCGGAAGGTCACCTTCTCTCTATTTCCTAAATCAAATTCCACTTCTTTACTGCTACAATCCAATTTCGTACGATACTTCTCCATGATATCCATTCCCAATATCACATCTAGACCCTTTAATTCCAATGGTAGCAAATCCACCACTAGTTGAGCACCCTCAAAGAAAAGCTTACAATCCCTCTACACTTGACTGACTATCACATTCCTCCCTAAAGGAGTACTAACAATCAAGGGGTTATCCAAAGGCATCGAATCAACATCATGTAATGTCATGCTTGCAGAAACAAAAGAATGTGTGGAACCCGAATCAATCAAAACATATACTTTAGAATTGAGTAACTGAGCCATACCCGTGACAACTCCAGGTGTGACTGTAGCTTCCTCCCTTGTCATGGCAAACACCCTTGCTTGTGCCTGAGCTTGACCCTTTGGCCTTCCTGGAGGAATAGTCTTTCTTGTATCTCCAGAACTGCCCACTTCTGTGACTGGCTTGGTTCCCACTGTTTCTGCTTTCCTTGGAACTTGAAACTGTGACCCCTCTTGCCTTGGTACTTGGGGACAGTCCTTGATCATATGTCCTTTCTCTCCATATCGAAAACATGCTCCAAGTAACTTGAAGCACTCTCCCTTATGGAACTTCCACAATGTTCACATAGAGGTTTATGGCTCTACTTCTCTCCATCCTGCTATTGCCTCCCACTGTTGAGGCTTGCACTGACACTGCCCTTGTTGGCTTGTCCTTACCTGAAGCACTACTTCCTACCTTACTCTGTGTATGGAAACTTTTCTCACTTCTCTTAGGCATTGGAGTACTTATTCCCTTCTTAGAAAACTGCTTCCTGTTCTTCCTCTTCCTACTCACTTCATTCTTTATATTCTCAAGCTTCTCAGGCTGGAGTGCAGCATCTAATAACTGTTGGTAGTCACAGAAATTATGGATCAAGACTTTCTCTTTGATCCCTAAATGAAGACCTCCCTCAAACTTGTGGCACTTATCTTCTTCATTCGCCACAATGTTTGCTGCATATCGTAAAAGCTGTGTGAACTTTAGTTCATATTCACTCACAGTCATATCCCTCTATGTGAGGTTTAGAAACTCCCTAGCTTTCTCTTGCACATAGACCCTCGAGAGGTACTTCTTCCTGAACACCTTTACAAAGTCTCTCCATGTCAACACCGGAGGCATAACCTGACTGTGGGGCACTGATTCCCACCAGTGGAATGCATCCCCCTATAGTAAACTAACTGCATAATCTAACTTCTCCTCATCTGAACACTTCATCTGAATTAGGACCCTTTCGGTCCTCTTCAGCCATACTTCAGCTTCTTCGAGATTTGTAGTCCCATTGAAGTCTACAGCTCCATACTTGCGAAGCTTATCATATTGCCCAGTCTTCTCCACTGGAGCTTGCATCAGAACTTGAGACCCTTGGCCCATGACATATGAGAAAGCATGAGCAAAGGCTTGAAAGAACCTTGGATCTAATGGATTAACTTGAGGCATAGGAGGAGGCAGTGGAGGCTCCTCATGTTGCACACTAGGTGCCTCAGAATCAGGAACAGAATGTGTCCCCGCATCTTGTGGGACAAAAGACTCATCCGTGCTCCTTTGGCGAGAGTCGAGCGGAGTCAAAGCTCCTCGAGTTCTTCTCCGAGGTGGCATAGTCACTCCTGATACGTAAAACCAAAGAAAATCTTTAGTCCTTGCACAACCGTTTCAGAGGGGTGCAAAACAGTTCAATTCATACAGAATAATTTCAATGCATGAACAAAATTCAAATCCATGCACGTAGTAATCCACGTAAAATTCATACAGGTACACTTCATATCACCACCTTCCCAACTTATGCTTCGGATACTTCAAAACTTGGTCCTAAACTCGAACTTCAACTTAGTCTCTCTGATATGCATGTAACTTGGCATATACCTTGAAAACGCCCATATAAGATCCTAATTCTGGCGCTCTGATACCACAGCTATTGGACCCCATTTCCGAAGTCTAACTCTTGCAGAAAATCATAAGACTTGAGCTATTTCCAATAAAGAACACCTTGATCCTTAATTAGTGAAGTCTGTGTTTAATTCCAAGTAAATAACGATTCAATAATACTGACTTAACTTCTTCTTTATATTGTCTGTTGTTAGCCCATCGTCTGTGTTTACTTATGACCTAAGTTCTTTCGTCTGAGTTTGATCGTCTATAGTTGACTTTCATCGTCTGGGTTTGACCCCTCTTCTATCATCTGTCTTTCTACCGTCTGCCTTTCTATCATCTGTCTTACGACGTGTCATAATCATCATAGACGATTCCTGATGTCTGTGTTATGACATGTCGTCTGTGTTCCCTGCATCTGTGTTTCATGAGTCTGGGTTCCTCTTTTGCTTCTGTGTGTGATGTCAGCACAGACGATCCCTTGCGTCTATGTTCCGTGAGTCTATCTTCCTTTGCGTCTGTGTGTGACGTCATCACAGTTGATACCCTTCTTCTATCTCTTTCTTTACGTCTGCATCGTGGTGTCAGCACAGATGATTCCTTTCGTCTGTGTTCTCCCTTTTGCATCTGTCTTACTTAGTGCAAACTTAAATCTTCTTAACCACTCTCATTCGTCCAAATCCGAAGTTAGAAACACACAAACATAAACCTCAACTGCTTTTCAAAGCCTCAAATTTATTTGATCAACTTATGCAACGTGAAAGTTTAACAGTTATCATAATCATACGCAGAACATACATATATTTCATTCATCCTTTAACAAATGTTGGATTTACAGAGCTTTAATAACCTTACAGGCCACAATACATCAATGCATTTGAATCAGTAAAGCTTGAAAGGTGGCTAAGGCCTTAAGTTCTCAAAAATCTAACTTAAGAGTACAAAAATATATGCAGGCTAGACTGCTGCCCTAACTCTTGACTATTCACTCTCTTGTTCTTCACCTGGATTGGACGGAATTGGGAGGACGTGAGTTTAAAGCTCGTGGGTAACAGGTTTATCATTAAGAAACAAGAAGAAATTTATTTTCAAAACTTATTGAAATATGCAATTTGGAATACCACTTGAAAACTCAGAACTGTGTTGTTTCTCAAAAATCGTATTCAGATAAACAAGTCATGCTTAGCTATAAGTAATGTATGCACCAAACTTAAGAACACATAATCACATCAAAATGGTCAGGTTGGTCCATAAACAAAATGAACAACGCAGTACATATAATGATCCTGTGGAGTCGTAAACAGAACGAACTAGCATAATCCCATAAAGCGGATGGGAAGATATTGAGGACCATGGAAGCGTGTTCAGAAAGAAACGATAGCATAGGAGAAGGCGAAGGAAGCAAAACTATAAGGAAGGTGGAAACCACACCAAGGTAGTTCAAGTGCAGAGCTTGAGATCAATTTCTGAACTATCACTGCACCATTTATTTGAGCCACTATAAGCAAAAAGAAGAGTCGAGCTATCGACAGTAACAGAAGCGCTGCATAGGAGGTAAACCCTGGAATTTTACTTCCTTTTAATTGTTTTTGTTTACTTGCTTGTTTGATTTATTCAGTATGATTGTGCTTGAATTAAGTTTGATTGATGTTAATTTGGACTTTATTTCAACTTGTTTTCTTTTCAAAATTCTTGTTGATAATATTATTTTGATGTGTTTGTAGGTTGTGGGATCATGGAGAATACATACTAGGTTTGGAAGAAGGTTTAGAAATGGAAGAATCACCCCATCCCATGATCGTAAGAATGGGAGTGTTTCCCATCATTATCATGAGATATTTCTCCAGAAACCCCACGATCGTGGGATATCTCTCTAGAAAGTTTCTGGAGAGAAAACCCACGATTGTGGTGGGAAATCTCCCCAAAACTTTATGGAGAGAAATCCCACGATCGTGGGAATTCCATCCAAAGGAAAATTTAAATTCCCTCTTTCTTCTTTCATTCACTTTTACAAATTTCACACCTTCTCTCTCTAAGCCATGAAAATTCTCCTCCCACGCTCTAAAATCCTTCATTTTCCTCTAGGTTCTTGGTATTTTCTTCATCTCTTTTGATTAATCTTACAATCCTTCACTCTTCTCATGCATTAATCATTTAAAAACACTCCCATCCCACGGTCATGAGAATGGGAGTGTTTCCCAACATTATTATGAGATATCTCTCCAGAAACCCCATGATCATGGGATATCTCTCTAGAAAGTTTCTGAAGAGAAAATCGTGGGAATTCTCCCCAGAAACTTTATGGAGAGAAATCCCACGATCGTGGGAATTCCATCTAAGGGAAAATTTAAGTTTCCCTCCCTCTTTCTTCTTTCATTCACTCTTACAAATTTCACACCTTCTCTCTCTAACCTATGAAAATTCTCATCCCACTCTCTAAAATACTTCATTTTCCTCTAAGTTCTTGGTATTTTCTTCATCTCTTTTCATTAATATTACAATCCTTCACTCTTTTCATGCATTAATCATTCAAAAACACAAGGATTTAGGTAAGATTTCTCTCTCTCTCTAAAATACGAATTCACCTCCCTTTCTCTTATTTTTGCAAGTTTTCTTATTACAATGGCACCAAAGATGATGGCTGAAAAATTGATTGATGAACTACGCCTTCAGGTCTCCATTGAAGGTAAGCTCGATTTAGCGACAACTTATCGTGCTCTATTCCTAATTTATTCAGAAGTAGAAGGTACGTACTTTTGAGACCTTAGGGATAGAGAATTAGTCACTCCTTGGTATTTTGATTTTGAAGTGTTAGAAAACATAGGAGTAAGGTGAAAAATTAAGCAACTAGCTACAAATGTAGGTTGGAATAGGTTCATCTGGTGTGACGTGCCTATTTACCCTAAAATAACTATAGAGTTTTTCACGACAGTCTACTATAACCCTAAAATGGATGTTTTTTGGTTTAAGTTAGCTGGCAATGTTCTTAAATTTGATTATCAGGTCGTGTGTGAAATTTTCAATTTGTCGAATACAAAAATTCTAGATGACGATGTTGATTTTGATGTCGATAATTATTGGAAAACTTGAACAGGTGAATAACAATTTGACTCAGGTAATGCACCAAATTCTTTAATCCGTAGTACCGAGCATTTACTTTTTCACA
This sequence comes from Erythroxylum domingense, assembly GCA_025594535.1. Classification (NCBI taxonomy): domain Eukaryota; kingdom Viridiplantae; phylum Streptophyta; class Magnoliopsida; order Malpighiales; family Erythroxylaceae; genus Erythroxylum; species Erythroxylum domingense. Next base: position 10,132,794 of record JANQBM010000004.1, on the reverse strand, counting down.
AATTTATGTGTTTAACTGTGTTTAAGAAAACTGAAAGTAACAAATGCTCGACCAAAGAACTTTTCTTTTTGTGGTGCAAGGATTGAAAAATAAAAATCAATACGCCTTATAGGAGTTTTCGATCGATAGTGAGTGTTGTAAATAAAAAGAGCTCTTATTTTGGTATGTCTTATATTGGTATGTCTCATATTGCTTCTACTTTGGGTTTGTTTTATAAATTTTTGGAATTCCATTATATGGAACTCCAAAATCCTTAGATGCGTACTGTAGTGAAGAACAGGAGGGGCATCGATACAACCACTTCTCGACTTTTCATTTCTCAAGCAATCTCAGAGCCCGAAGAAGAAGCAACAGAGGAGGAACTGGGTGCACCAGCGAAGGTCGATCGATTTCAATAAATCCTTGACCAAATGGCCTCCAATTAGCAGCAAATGACTTCCCAAATCAACGAGCTCGACAGCCAAACGAGGTAAGTCCACAAGGAGCAACGTTACTTGACGAAGAAGTTCCTCAAATTCTTTCAGAGGAACAATTTTGAAGCTCCTTCCCCAACACTGTCGCCACCATCATCTCTATAAGCTTTTCTTACCCTTTACTTTTAAAATTTGTTATTTCTTTTGTTTGATTTCATTTCCTTTTTGTTTGGTTTCATGTCATTTTCTTTTGTTTGGTTTGCTTTCATCTTTTGTTTGGTTTGATGTCATTTATTTATTTCAATTTCTTTTGTTTGGTTTGATGTCATTTTCCCTTAGTTGGTGGTTGACTTGTCACATTGAGGACAATGTGAACTTTAAGTATGGGGAGGTGACATTGACTTTCTCAATTGCATTGTTTGCATTCTGTTAAATAGGATGCATGTTTAGGCATATCATGTGCTTTGTGTCATTAATGAAACCACACTTGAATCATTCTGATGGATGTTGCTATGAGATTCTACCATGCTAGTTGGAATTAGATTGAATGCATGTTTAGACTCGGATTAGGCCACTTGGGTAGAAAGTGAACCATGTTGAGTGATGAAAAGTAGTTGGTTACATAAGCTTATTCACAAATTGACATTTAAGTAATGAGGTAGTGTAAAGATGCATAATGAGTTTTCATTTGAGTCAATGTGAGGATTGAGCCCATATGATGCCATCCATGGTCATTCTATTTCTTTGTTGAGTGATACTTCTTTAGGTTATTACCTTCATAACTTGTTTTGAATCAGTTTGAGTCTATTTGATGCATGTTTAATAGAGATTACCTTTTTGTGTTAACCCTTTGCTTAAATGACCCACCTTATATTATCCCTTGCTACCCCCATTGGGCCTTAACCTTTTGTTTCTTGAAAATACCTAAAAATTTTAAACTTAAACCCTATTAACCTACCCATTCACAAGCTTAATAGAGTATTAAGTATTGCATTAGTTGGGATCGTTGTGAAAATCTTTACCGAGATGAGTAGAGGATATTTCTACCTGTGGATCACATTGCACATAGTTTTTATTTATTCATAGTTCTTCCATGTATTAAAAAAATGTTGAAAAGAAAAAGAAAAGAAAAGAAAACGGAAGAAGAATTAAGTAGCATCAATAAGTGCAAAATATTAGTTACATTAGTATATCTCGGAGTTATGTTTTGTTATCCCTTTCTATCGCTTTTTACTTTACAAATGCTTGTGTTAACTTTTTTCCCTCTTTACCCACCTTAACCCTTACCACATTATAACCCTAAACAAGTCTTTTTGATTTATTTATGCATGTAATCATTGTAGAGGAGAATTAGTGTATTAGCAAGCCTATGGTAGTGTAGTTGCTTATAGGAAGTTTGAGCGAAACACTAACCATCAAACACTTAAGAGAATGAGCGAAAACTGCGAGAAAGATTCATTCCGCATCTATAATTATCTTTGAGTGATGGTGCCAATTGTTAAGTTTGCTTATGTACATCAATGAAAAAATAGTCATGATATGTGTAGTAACTTAATATTTGAGTTGACTTGAATTTCAGAGATTGTATGCTTTGATCTTTATGAAAATAAAGTGATAGAATTAATTGGTTGTATTTATTTTGCTTGAGGATAAGCATAGATTTAAGTTTGGGGAAGTTGATAGTTGTGTATTAGTCTATGTTTTTCTAAATAATTGGCATGTGTTTCTTTCATAATAGTTAATTATTGTTGTAGTTTAGGATTCATTTTGTATGTTTTCATTTAGTTTGATTTTCATTGTTGTTTTTTAAGTTTGATGTTAATTAGGGTAAGAATTGATCATGTTTATGTAGGAAAGAAGATTGAGCAACTTGGAGATTGAGATAGAGATCAAAGAGGAGAAGAAAAGATGAGACATTCTGTTGCAAGATCCCACGATCGTGGGAATCATGTCAATTCCCACGATCTTGGGAACTATAATCTGAGACATTATGCGGGGATTAATTAAACTTAGGGTTTCTAGAATATAAAACATAATTAAGCCTCCATGGTTGAGAGAGGACAAAAATTCTGTAGAAAAGAGCCTCCTTGAGTGAAGGATACAAATTTGGGGCCTTGAGGAAGGTGAAGATTCAAAGATTAACATCAAGATTTGAAAAATAGCACATCAACATCAAAATTCCAGATTTTGGCAAAGAAGAGAAGGAGTTTGATTATTCAATTTTCTGTCAATTTTATCTCTTCTAATCTTTGTAGAATGGAATATTTAAGTGTTGATGATTTTATGGAGACCATGATTGGCTGATTTGTTTTTAGGGATTGCTTTTGAACTATTTTTGTTAAACTCCTATTTTATTGAATTGAATGAAAGTTGTCTTTAATGATTGTTGATTTTTTTTATCTTACAGTAAATCGAGAGAGTGAGTAAGGTTATTTGTGTAGGATTGTACAATGAGATTTGGCAACCTATAGATGTATAATCATCACATTGATTGATTAGTTAGAAGAGAGATCTCGGCTAATTCAATTGATCACCCATAGGATAGTTTAATAACTAGTTAAATTGGTGGAGTGATTGGGTAGGTTGAGAGATCGTTCAATTGATTTCATTTCATTTGATTAGGGACAATTAATTACGCCTTGAGAGAGGGTAATTAATACATTCGAAAATCTTAGGTGTGACATAATCCGCTTAAGAAAATAGGAGTGAGACAAAATATGGAGAAAGTAATCTTTAGTCTTTAGATTCTTGAATTCCAATTTTTTGTATTTTGGTATTGTTCATTGTTCGTTATTATTCTTTCAATTTTAATTTAATTTTCCAGATTATTTCTATTAAAACAATTTCATTTCTTAAACAAAGTTTGATCTGAATTAAGTGGTGTCTGGGCATCAATCCCTGTAGGATCGATATCTGCTTTCTAATTATAAGTTATGACTCTTACACTTGCAATTTTTGAGCGTAAAATGAGTAAATTGTTTTGTATAAATTACACTCAACAAATACATGACTCGGTTATATATATGTAAGTTTCAAAACGTTATTTTATGCAGTGAAAGTCATCTTTTGCACTCTAAGTGCAAAGTTATTCAAAAATGTAGTTTTAGAAAATCAAACATTGTCCTTTGCACTTCAATTGTAAGTTTGTTGAAAACAATATCATTTCTCAAAATATGAATAAAAACATTATTTTCACTCTAAGCGCAAAGAGTTATTCAAAACAATGTCATTTATTAAATACATAAGTATACTAGCATCTATTGAGAATCTATTCTACTATGCATTACCTAGGATCAAAATTCACATACAAGTCATCATGCATGTCTTAGGATGTCCTAATCCCATTTGAGAGATATGTTTTCTCCAACTCACCTCAAAAGAAGGTGTACACTGATTTCAACAATCCTCGGTACGAGCTCTTTGATCCACAGCTCTCGAGCCTTTATAAATAAAAATGCAATATATTTACTACTCAAACATATATCTCATATTTATACACCATCACATAAGTGTATAAAACTCAATATCACAAATTTTAAACTATACGATTTAGCCATGAAGCTTCTCACATGGTTACTTCCCTTATTATTAGAATAAGCTTTTTTTTGCACTTTTACAAGGCATTTAATGCCTTTGATCCAATACTTACACATTTCAAAGCATAATTAAGCACATTTTTATCGAAGCACATTAGACCACTTCTTATCAATCTAAGAAAAAATTCAAGTTTACTCTAAGTATACATGAAAGCCTGTTTCCAATGCCAACCATTAAAATCCTTAAATCCTAAACCAAAATAACTTAGGCATTTTATCAAACAACTAAAGGTATAAACTTGAAAGCCTCCTTCTAATGTACTTTTTCCTCATTTTTTATCATCAATTCACATTATACATACACAATTAACATCATAGAATTCATTTAAACCATCGATTTCAAAAGATATTCAAAATTTCACCAACTTCTACCAAAGAGAGGGCATTTCAGTTTTGGCTTAAAGAAGCTTGTCCATTACTCATTTCATTGATCTAAACCATGTCTCATGCATAGTCAAGCCTGGAGAACAACATATCTTAACACCAAATTCAAAATCATAATGTAGAGAGAGATGAGACAAAATTTACCTAAACTTTCCTTTAGTAATATCTTAAAATCTTTGAGAATTTCTCAAATCTAATGATAGATTTGAATTCCTTAACCCCAAATTAACTTAGAACACCTTGGTTTGGGTTGAAGAATCAAAAAAATGGTGGAAATTTGATGATGACTGAAAATTCTTCTTCTCCTCTCTTCTCCTTTCTTCCCCTTTCTTTTAGTTAAAAACAAAGTGTTTTTAATGTTTTATGGTGGGATGCATGGCCACATAAGGAGAAGGGTCTAGACTTCAACTATTTTTTGACCAAACATGGCGAATTTACCTTTTTGCCCTTAGTTTATGTGAAATTACCAATATACCCTTCAAAACTATTCCTAAATTTACAATTAAGCCCCTATATACATCAACCTTTCCAATTAAGCTTTCTAAGTGTCTAATAAGTCTATAAATCATGTCTAATCACCTCTAAGGCATTAGAACACAAACCATGGATATATCCATCTAATGGACTCGATTTTACACATTTAGAAGCTTATATGTCATAAATCTCCAAGATTTCGCATACTGAGGAACTCTAAGTTCATGTAAGGGCATATAACATTATATATCACTGAAATATATACCGAAAGGGTTCAAATACATTTTTGAACTCATAAACAACCATGTATATATCAATATATAACAACCATGTATATATTAATATATAGTAGTATCTCCAAGTACAGACCAATATAAAAGGGCTCAGAAAATCCAGCGTTACATTCTTGGTGTAGAACTTGGACACAATAAAGAAGTCTTCTTTAGATTCTCAGGTCTAAATGGCTCAAAAGTTACTCTTTTTTATACAATTTATGTTGGCAATATTTCCTAATTCTAGCTGTCATTTTCATTAAAACAATATCATGACTAATATATAACTTATTAGTGTTTGGATTATAGATTTAATAAACTTTATTTTCTTTACTTTAACTAACAAAAATACATTTTATGCTCTTATAACCCAATTTACTTCTTAATTTAGAAGTCATGAAAACGTACTTCTATGCAACTAAGTGTTCTTAAATGAATTATAACATGTCAACTACCATTCCAAGCTTCTTAAGGTGTCATTTGTTGGACAAGTTAAGTTGGAAATCTATCTAGTAAATAAATTGCAACATCTACAACTTTAACATAATAATTTTTTGAATGCCATTT
>JANQBM010000004.1:10090310-10102853 GCA_025594535.1 Erythroxylum domingense | reverse complement strand
ACTCTAATCAAGAAAAGTCTAACTACAAAGCATAAATCCTAACTCAGGAGTTCATAACAATGTAGAAAGATATGAACGAACTACTCCCCTTTGAAGCCCATTGAGCTCAAGCCATTGTTACATCTTCAAGAGAAAATGGTGCTTAGCCAAGCATCTCTCTGGAAGCACTCACAACTGTGGGTACACCGACAGCATCCATGGCAGCAGTAGAGAGCGATGATGAGAGGTGAAAAATTGGTGATGGATGAAGGTCAAGAGTGAGAGATGAAGATATAAGTGTCTGTCGAGAGTCTCCAGATAACCTAATTTGGCATGTTTTTGAATGTTGGGTCACGGGTCGGGTCGGAACAGTGAGAGATTTTCCCAAATATGGTCCAGGTTTTTGAAGATTCGTCGTGGCGACAAATGACTCTCGCCTCAGCGAACTTTACCGGAAAGGATTTGTTCTTCGCTGGTTCCTTCGCCGCAGCGAAGGAATTAATCTTCGCCACGACGAACTTCTACTGAAAGTTCAGCCTGGATTCTCATTTTTCGCAGCGGCAAACTTTTCCCGAAGGCTATGATCTCTTGTTGACTTCAATTCAGCAAGTTGACTCCCTTCTCTTTGAGTATCCTACAATCAAAAATATCAATTTGCAGTATCAATTGTGCTTAGAAAGCTTAAGAAATGCAATTAATACCAATTGTAACAATTTTTACTATCTAATTGCATAAAATAAAAATGCACACTCAAGGATTAATTTAAGCAAAAAATCAAGAATTAGGAGTCAAAAAGTATAGTAAAGGCCATGAAAGTGTTGCCAAATTAGATAATAAACTTGGGCTGAATTAGTGGTGTCAATAAATTGCTTACTCTTGATTAGCGTAGTTCTCCTCTATACATGGTGTCAATAAATTGCTTACTCTTCTACCTTAATTGAAGATCTATCAAGTGCCACAACATCAAATACCTCAACTACTTATGTAAGTTTATAAATTTATAAAATCTAGAATAGTTAGTATCACTTCTTATCATTATCATTATATTATTATAAAATGTTAGTACTAAATTTATAGCTTAAGATTTTATAAACTAATTAACTTATTTTATTTTATTTATTTTGTAGGAAACAAATTAACAGTGAACTTCGTCCTGAAGAATAGCCAGGAAATTTTATCTTAGAGAGTTTTAGCTTAAATTAGTACATTGAAGTTTCAGATAATTGTAATAAATAATTTTCTTGGATATTAAAATTTCCAATTTTATATATTGAAAATTAGAATTTTGTACATTTTGGTGATTTTTATATATTTTATATATACTAATAATTTTTATTTGCTTATCTGATAATATCTTGGCACTAAAAATCCATATCATTTGTGACAACTTCTATTTTATGGCTACCAATGCAAAATTTTTTATCGATTAAATAATTAAATTGTTAAATTTAATAATATTATTTGTGACAAACACAAACACATTAGTGATTAATTAATTGTAACATATATTCTTTATTTAATGACAACATTATTGTAACATATAATTTTCATACTTGTGACGAAATATGTTATACATCATAGCCACTGATGCAAATTTCTTTTACAGCTAACGTAATTTTGTTGATGAATTGTTAGTTTTATTTGTGATAATAATAAACGCATTAGTGACAATACTTTTTGTAAGAACCAATTTTTATTTTTGTGACGAAATGATGTTGACACTCTTTTATTAAAATATTAGTGATCAAGAAGTAATGGACACTGATAAAAAATTATTAGTGACAAATATTTGGTCACTATTTATAATTATTTTAGTGGCGATAATGTTGTAACAATAAAATGAAGTACTGTTATGACTTTATTCGTCACTACTTTATATTATTTGTGTCGACAAACTTGTCATAAATATGTAAAGTTATTGTGACCATATAATGTTGTAACACATTCCACATATTTTATTGTCGACACTTTTGTCACAATATAATGAAGTTCTATTACGACTTAATTCGTCACTACTTTATATTATTTATGATGATAAACTTACCATAAATATGTAAAGTTATTGTGACCATATAGTTTTGTTACACATTTCACAAGTTTTAGTGTCAGTATTTGTGTCACAAAAGTGTTGCATAATTGTGACCATTTCTTAAATTAGTCACTATTTCATTAGTGACGGAGGTATTTGTAACAGAAGGTAACGACTTCAAAGATTGGACATTATTAATAATAGTGACCAATATTACTGCTTTTAGTGACAACTTTTACTTTCATTAAAAATACAATTTCTTGTAGTGAATGCTACTTTGATCTTGAATGACGTTGATTGCGCAGTGGTCGAGTGATGCCTTATTGTGCAGCATTTAACCTTGACCTCTTAAATTCCATAAGGGTCCACTGTTGGTCTCTATGATTGTACTCTTCTTCCATTGTTATTTCGATCTCTTGTTGGTGTCCCACTCTTCAGATTTCTCTTTCTTGTCTTGTGATGTCAAGAGTTGGAGTTTCACCGATCGTGCTTAAACTTCGAGTAATTTTTGTTTTCATACAGTCGTAAGGACACAAGAATGGCAAAAAATTCCTTAGATCAAAGGAATTCAAATAGTCATAGCTAAATTCTCGACAACGGTACAAAAAACTTGTTAAGCAAGTTTTATATCTAAGAAAACCCTTAATATACAACAAGTATATGAATAATATCTTATAGTATATAAGGTTATCATTCACATGAGGATTATGCAAGGGTAACAATTTAAACCTAAATTTTTCTAAGGTATTCATAATGTGATTTAAATAAGAATAATTAACAAAAATAGAAACAAAGCAAATAATCATATAATAATTGAGTTGCATATTAAATTTAGGGTTGTTATTAAGATTGAATACTTAGGACTATTCTTTCCTTTATTATTGTTGACTAAATTATGTGTTTTATCCTAGATTTCCTTAGGTGTTGATTACTCTCTCAAGATTTAATCAATTAACCCTAATTTAATTTAAAAATTCTAGATTTACAACTTCTTGATTCACAACACTTTCCCTAACGTTTTCAATTACATACGAAGTTATCTATTGGATAATTAATTTCTCAAACAAGATCCCTCTTCAAATGATTGTGGATTTTATAAATATGCATCAATTAAACTATCAACTATCATTGCACAATCTACAACTGATTACTTTTGACTCACTCTCTCGGTCTATTTTTGAGTTTAAGCATAAACAACTATCACAAGCTTCCAATATGTATTGAAATAAAAAATAATCAACGTCACAAATTATATCCAGAATAAATGATAATCTAAAATTTAGAACTTCATGAACATGTTTAACTTCTTATAATTCAGATTACACATCAAGAATAATGAAAGAACTAAAGGAAAAGAAGGAAAACTCTAATTGCTCCTTGGTCTAGAAAGCTGGAATTCTTAGATGTTCTTTTTTATCATCCATATTTGATCCACTTTTGGATGTTAGTTGCTACATTTTTTTATTGTGTTTCACATCCTTTAATATTGAATTAGGGTCTTGGGATTGTAATTATGTTTTTTCGACTTTGGTCAGCTCCAAAAATTCCCCTGAAACTTAAAACAAATGAAAAAACTCACATTTAGACAGTCTTTATCACGATCTTGATATAGGAGTTACAATCGTGCTCTTGGTTTATCCTCTCTATCATGGTTATGCTCCATAAGGCACGAGCATGATCATGACAGAGACCATGTAGCCCCATTTACGCTTATCATGATCGTGCTCCTCATATACGATCGTGACATCATTCATGTAGCTTCTATATTCCTTGTTCTTCAATTACTTGAATTCTAGCACTCACAAACTCATCAAAAACCTCATGAAACATAAAATTAAGATTGAATTCATGTTCTAAACCATACAAACACTTAGAATATATTCGAACACTCATAATAACAATATTCTAAGTCTATACATATGATAGTCATCTAATAAACACCTAGAAGAACATAGTAACTATACCTATCACTTGGTATGTCCAACACCTTTACACTTCCCTTCTTGATCAACTTCTTATCTAGGAAGTTATAAGTGCTACTGTTATCGATGAGAGCATGCAAGGATTTTTGTTGATAACTATCCATAACTCGCATCTGTTTAAAATCCCCTTAATCCCATATCACCTCTAAGGACACCCTGGGACTCGCTGGTATCCCCTCTTCTAGTTCTTTATTGATTTCTTCGTGTTCAGTGGTATCTTCCTCCTCTGCCATGTACATATGAAATTGCCTTTTCTTGTATTTGTGTCCTATAATTACTTCTCATCTCACCAAAAACACAATCTTCTCACCATTTGCTTGTCAAACTCTTTGTTCTTCATTGTTTTCTAGCCTCACAAATTTTTATTGTAACTAGACTTATTCATATTTCCTTGATGTCCCAGTGTAGGAAGTAGGTCAGCTTCTAGATTGTTTCTAATTAGAGGAATGGTTGGATTCATCCTTTTTTGTGTTAGGCTTGCTCCTCCTCCAATCGTGCCCTAATGCTTTTGCTCCTTTTTCGAAGTACACAAGACACTGGAGGCTATTATAACTTCTTATTTCCTAGAGAGTGCGTACACTTGAAGGAGTGTTGATGGATCCATCATCTTTACTATTAGCTCTAACTCGTGTTTAAGGTCCTTTAGAAAGAAACCTATCAAATAAGCTTCTGAAAGTGTTAATTTATCGGATTTTTTTTGAACTACACATAGTATTCCATCACCGACCGATCTTATTTAAGTTTCTTTAAATCGTCAATTGGATCTTTGAAAATTTCTTTATTAAACCTCTATTTTAATGTCGTTAATTATAAATTCCTCCCATTTAAGCAACTCCCCTTCACTTCTGTTCCTAATCATCAAATGGTACCATTCCAATGTTATTTCTTCCTTTTGTATGGACACCATACGAACCTTTAGTTTGTCTTGTGTGTGATCGATTGCAAAGAATTGTTCTCATCGATAGATCTAACTCCTAACTTTAGTGTCATGGGAAGTCTAGCTTGTTAAATCTCATTGGAATAGTATAGTTATCTATCTCATTGATGTTTTGTGACTTCACTTTAGAGTTTTCTCTGACCATCTTCTACACGAGTTTTTGAAACATAGATTTGATGTTATTGATCTCTTTTTCATTCCTCATTTGTTCCTCTAGCAGATTCTTCAATCCTTCTTCTATCTATTGTGTTTTAGCTTCCCTCGTGTTTTTTACCATTATGCTACATCCAAGAATCATTCGCTCTGATACCACCTGTTGTGATATTTTATGAAAAGAACATAGAAAAATAATGACTATACAAAGGAGAAGAAACATAAGAAGAATAACCAACTTATTTCCAAATTTTTCATTGTTTGTTTTAGTGGTTACAATAGTTAATAAAAGTACTCAAATCCTTAAGATGATGACACATGTTTTATTTCCAGATAGTTTGTTACTCACTTTTTTTTTTGTATACAAAGGAAAGTAACTCTAAAATAGACTATCACAAGCTTCTACGGAGCAAAACTCCCTGTATGTCCTGATGAACTAGCTCAATACACTGCATTGGTATATCTTGAAGCGCGTGAGTGCTAGGACCTGTTAGCAAAGCTTAACAAGCCATCTTATCAGCACGTCTATTCCCTTCCCTATAGACTTGCTGAAGCTGAATGGCTCAATCTTGACAGTGAAGCTCCCGAATGTCCCTTACCAACGAAGTACCATCAAATAACATTAGCTCAGACGAAGAGAGGATATTAATAACCTCCAAAGAATCTATCTCTGGCACCACTCGTTGATAGCCAAGATCCTATGCCAACAGTAGACCAGTAAATGCCCCCCATAATTCAGCAGTCAAAGGTGAGCAAACTCCAATATGCTGCAAAAACCCACCACACCAAATGACCTGTACTGTTCCTAATCAAACCTCCAGCTGTAGCAATGCCAGTTCCATGCTTAACCACCCCATATGTATTTACTTTGATCCAACCCTCCATCGGTTTAGTCCATCCTATTGGTGTCCTAGTGGTACTCCCATTACCAGAATAGCTCTGCCTACCACTACCTTCACCTTTTCTATCTAGTTAGCATAGTCTAATACCACCTTGACTCCTACAACAGGCCAACAAAATTCATCCTCGAAGATACTCTTGTTTCTCCACTGCCATAAGAACCAACATAAGACTCCAAAGATGGTATCCCACTCAAACCTCTGCACTTGGTTCTGGTTTCCAAGATTTATAGTCAACCACATCTCTACATTTTGTTGAAAAAAAGTAGTAAAATTATCTCTTCATGGTGACAGAAATGAAATTTGGACCTTATAGATATAAGCCATGCACTAGTAATTTGTTAGCAGTTTGCTTTTAGCCAGAAGCCAAAGGAACGAATGAATCCACTAAGGTCCTGACCATTTCCATATCATTTTCCAAATCTTATTGCTTTCTTGTACTGAATTGTCTGCGATGAGATTGTAAGCAGAAGCTACCATAAAATTCCCATTCTTTTCTGGTCCCCGTACTATTCGATCCTCCTCCATCCCATTGTTAGGTGGTAGAATTGCCGCAATAGTCATGCATACTGTAAAAGGTAGGTAGTGTTGGAACCGAGTCCAACTCTAGTTGCCATTCTCATGGACCAAATCCTTAACTGAAGCATGCAACAAATTCTCTAGGGGTTGAGAGGTTGAGACTAGTAACAAAGGACCCTAATCTCCAGCCCAGGCATCCAACCAAAAAATTAACCCATTTTCCATTGCCTATTCGCCATTTGATGCCTTGGTGGACATATCTCTAAGTAGTTATGATCCCCCTCCAAATAACCGAAGCCCCTTGCCTTTTTATTGTTTAAGGGATACTATGGTTGTCAATGTGATATTTGGCGCAGAGGAGCTAGACCCATAGAGCATTGGGTTTGGTAAGCACTGCCCAGCCTATCTTAGTAAGTCAAGCATCATTAGAAGAGCGGACTTTTTTAATCCCTAGTCCCCCAGCATATTTAGATTGACATACTGCCTCCCACCTATCCAGATTCAATTTTCACTTTCCATTCTTTGTACCCCAAAAGAATTCCCTCATTAGCTTCTCTAAATCGTCACATAGTTGTCGCAATAATCTTATCGATTGCATTGTGTAGATCAGAAGGGAAGAGATGACTGACTATGTTAATGCAACTCGTCTTGCTAGGGATAACTCTTGAGCACTCCAGCCTGCAAGTTTCCTCTGTGTTTGATCCAATATGTACTAATATGTTTTTCTCGTGGTACGCTCATGGATCAAAGGCACTTCGAGATATTTACCCAGATTATTTGTACTTTTAAACTGGAAGTCATGGCTGAGAATATATGCTTTGTCCCTACTAACATTCTTGGAGAAGAAGATTATGGTTTTATCTGTACTGACTTGTTGACCTGAAGCCCTACAAAAAGTTTCCAACACCCTCGAAACTACATGTACTTGAGATGTTGATGCTTTGGTAAATAGAACCAAGCCATCAACAAAGAATAGGTGTGAGATGGGAGGCCCGTTTTTACTCATATGAAAAGGTTTCCAAGTCCCTTTTTAGACCTTACAAGATATAAGGTGACCCAGTCTTTCCATACAGAGCATAAATATATAAGGCGATAATGGGTCACCTTGCCTTATGCCCCTTGTAGGTGTAAATGGATCAAAAAGGTTACCATTCCAAGAGATTTGCATAGATACCATAGATATGCACTTCATACTGAGACTTGTTAAATGATGCGGTATTCAATGTCTCTTAACATGTCGTTGATAAACTCCCAATTGAGTCGGTCATAAGCTTTTTCTAAATCGACTTTGATTGCCAAAATGCCAGTCTTCCCCTTCTTCCTTCTCATCGAATATATTGCCTCCTAAGCAATTATAATATTATCCGTTATATGCCTGCCATGGACAAAACTACATTGTGTTGAAGCCACTAGAGAATCAAGATGAGGCTTCAATCGATTCACAATCACTTTTGAGATTGCCTTGTATAACATCGAGCATAGACTAATAGGCCTGAATTGAGTAATATAATCCAGGGAAGGTACACTCACGTTTTTTTTCTTAAATCTAATGTTAGTATTTTGAGGTCGTTCTTCTTCTTCTCGCTCTTTTGCTTCCTTCTTTGACATAGTTCTCTTTCTCCCTGCTATCCGTCAGGTACATTGTTTTTGTTCGTAGCAGTTTCTTTTTTCAGCTAAGTGTTTATGGTGGTTATTGTACGAGAACTCTTACCTTTTTCCTAGTGGTCATTAAAGGACTCTGTTTATATTACTGTTGGTGAAAAAATGCAATGGTACCCTTGGTATATTGCAAAATTAGGAAGAAAGCTTAAGGAGAAACTCAAGTTGATGGAAGTTGTGATAGAGGTGAAGGATGCCAGAATTCTAATTCCCACCACTCATCATCAGGTTTGTTAAATCATGTTGAATTTGCACTTTTTTGGTGTTTACGTTTCCTTATATGTTCTTAGTACATCCTCTATATACAACACTAAAGATGTTCTTCGTACTTGCTGAATGATTTACTGAAACAGTGATAACTAATTCATCTATAACTAATGATTAAACCTATCTAGGGTTCTTGTGATAAATTTACTATGACCTTTCTTACTTCCAATTTCAAAATATTCTTCACAGTGGTTTAGCTAAGCATATCATTTAACATTAAGGCTTGTGGTCTTAGCTTCAACTCTTGTATTGACTTCACATTTGTAGATATAAGTGTGGCTGAGAATAGGAAAAGAATTTTAGTGTTGAATATAGAAGATATGATATCTAAGGTAGACCAAAATGCCTGGGAAACTTACTTTGCAAGACAGGGAGTGAAAGTTGCATTTTTTAATGGGCAACTTGGTATGGTGTTTCAAGAAGAGATCTACTTCCATCTTCTTTGATTTCAAATTCAGATAACAATATCATACACATTTTCAGTGTACCTGAAGCTGGGAAGACTTTTGATAGCTTTAGGGGCGAGTACGAATAGCAAACCTAGAACTAAAGGACTCCTTCCTTGTCTAGTTGGTTTCTCGTGATTATCAAAGCCAATTTAACTTTCTTGATTTCATTACATTAAGCAAAATAGTCATTTTGTTTTCGTAAGCACATTATTTTCTCTGACGTATCTTTGCTTTTGTATTTTGCTTCTAATTATTTCTCTTTACTTGTTATTGTCACATAGCCCTAATGGTATAATAGATTTAAATTGATTTCCTCAACATAGAAAAGCTATGTAACTACACTTTAAGTTATTTGAACCTTGACTAAGTGATATAGGAAAAATAAAAGAATTATTAACTAGTAACCAAAAGCACAAATTTAAGAAATATGGTTGATATTAGGTTGTTGGAATATCAATTTTCAAATTTAGATTTTGGCTACAAATGTTAAAATTTCAAATTTTGTATTTTTGGTATTTTAAGGTTTCATTGCTGAAAATTTTGTATAGTTGGTATTTGAGATGACTATAATGTAGGTTAGCTTTACTAGAATTTAGTAAGAAATATAAACAACAGATAGTAGGAAATTAGGAATCACTCATAGAGTCTAAAAATCACTCTTTAAAGAAAGCATCACACTTTTTAGTTGAAAACTCAAGTTTGTAAAAAAATTCCAAATTTCTTGTCATTGATGAAAGAGCTGAATACATACAAACAAATACACACACACACACACACACCCCGACCCATACACACATACATACATACACACTCACACAAACACTAGGAAATGGTTTTTAACAAATTTAAATCTTATTCTAATAAAATTATATACGTCCTAAACAACTAAGATAATATATGTAAAATAGAATAATAGAGTTTTCTATATTACTCATTGACTATGATTGCTATAATTTATACAAAGAGCTACTAAAAATACAAGAGATAAAATAAGAGAAAGTTATAACCAACAGAGAAAGAATAGTAAACTATTACAAGCAGTAAGACCTAATCTAGAGTTTGTTATTCCTTGGACTTATCCATTATACGCCCTCAAAAGATGGGGGATCCATCGGAGAATCCAATCTTGGAACGAAAATGGAAAAACTGATTGTAAAGCATGTTAGCTAACTGATCCTTAGAGCTAATGTGCAACATACAAAAAGAACCACCAGAGACATAATCACAAACGAAATGATAATCAAGAGCTAAATGCTTCATACTTGAATGGTAAACTAGATTGGTAAAAAAAAATATAACACTTGTATTATCACAAAATAAGCTTGGTGACTACTGGATACGAGCACCTAATTCACAAATCAAATTAGGAACCTATAAAACCTTTGTAATAGCACTTGTTAAGGCTTTATATTCAGCCTTAGTAAATGATCAAGAAATAGATTTTTGAAGAGTGGATTGCTAAGAAATGATATTATAACCAAGAAATAACATATATGTTGTACTAAAACGACCATTATCCTTAACACCACCCTAATTAGAATCAGAAAAAGCAGCAAGAGTCATAGGAGAACCACAACTAAGAAACAACCCATGATGAATTGTACCCTTTAAATATCTAAGAACTCTTTTAAGAGCTTGCAAATTTAGCTGTGAAGGAGCATGCATGAACTAAGAGAGCTTGTTTACAACAAAATACACATCTGGAAGAGTGATAGCCAGATATTAGAGAGAGCAAACTAAGCTACAATAAGATTTAACATAAATTTGTGGTGAGTCATCAATAAGAGTGTAAGACTCAAATGAACTCATTGGTATGGCAACCTCTTTCGCACCATCCATGTTAAAACAGACAATTAAATCAGAAATGTGCCAATGTTGAGAAAGAAAAATACCTATTAGAGTGGAAATTACCTCGACACCTAAAAAATGATGCAAAGGACCCAAATATTTGATTAAAAATAGGTTGCTAGCTTCTGAACAAAGTAATCGAAGAAAATGGAATTGTTACCGATGAGTATCATCTGCATAAACTAAAAAAATAATTTATGATGCCATTATGATTATAAATAAATAGAGAGGCATTTGTAAGTGATTTGTGCAAATCAACAACAAGTAAAAAATTCTGTAACTCAGTATACTAAGCTGGAGGAGCTTGCTTGAGGCCATATAGTGCCTTTTTAAGTTTGTAGATATGATGAGGATACTGTGAATGAATATAACCTGGAGGTTGCTCTATGTAGACATCTTCAGTCAATGTTCTATGAAGAAACACATTGTTAACATCCAATTAGCGAAATGGCCAATTTTGGTACAAGGCACAACATAAGACAACTTTAATTATCACTGGCTTAGTAACAGGACTAAATGTCTCAAAATAATCACACCCCAATTCCTGCAAAAATCCCTTTGCCACAAAGCGAGCTTTATATTTATCAATGGAGCCATCTGCTTTTCATTTAATACGAAAGACCTACTTGCAACTGATGGGAACATGATTGGAATTTGGGACCAACTCCCAAGTACCATTATGTAAAAATGAATTAAACTAAGCATCCATAGCTTTACACCATAGGGGATCTTTGATAACCTGGGTGACAGTGGATGGTTCAAGTGTAGTATGGAGTGGGTGTTTGATGGTATTGTTAACAAATTTGTCCCCATAGCATTTCTTATTGGTTTTCTGAACCCCAGTTGGGTGAGGTGGAGGAAGAGGAGAAGGTAAACGTAGTGGGGAAGGAGAAATTTTTAGACATAATGGATTCTGAGTAGGTGATGGAGAGGAAGCAAGGAAAGGGGATTCCATAGTGGAAGAAGACGATGGACTGAGGTTGTTGGTAGCAAGAGGGGATTCTAGTGGGAGAGGATAATGGACTTAGGTTGGTGGCATCTAAAGAGGAGGGAGTGAATAGGGGTAATATAATAAGATGAGTTATCACGGTGCTAAAGAATGATCAGGTTGCTCATCTACTTGTTTAGAATCTATAAGGCAAACATCTCAAACTAGGTTAGAGAACTCATGAGATTTATTGCGAACTTGATTAGGGAAAACATCCTCCACAAATTTCACTTCGTGGGATACATACAAATGATTAGTTGTTGGATTGAGACACTTAGATGCAGATTTATTGGTAGAGTAACTGAGGAAGAGACAAAGGATAGACCATTAGTGGACTTTTAGATGAGGAATATGGCCTAAACCAAAGACTCATTGGAGTGATCTATTGCTCTGATACCATATAAAGGCACTGAGTTTTCTATATTATTCATTGATTATGATTGCTATAATTTATACAAAGAGCTACCAAAAATATAGGAGATAGTTGCAATAAATAGAGAAATAATAGTAAATTGTTACAAGTAGTAAGACCTGATCTAGAGTTTGTTATTCCTTAGACTTATCCTTTACATGTTGGCCCCGGTCCCCGTACGAATTTATTGGTGACTACTTATCACCCTTTGATGTTTCCGGTAAATATATATATATTGGAAACATTGCGATGAAAAAAATAAATCATAATATTTAAATCTAATTAAAGACTAGATAAGAAAAAAAAGAAAAAATCGTGGTGGGATCGTAATATAATCATAAGCATAAATTAAATCATTCAAGAACAAAAATTTAAGAAAAACATTTAATACACAATTTAATAAATAACATCGATTTAATAGA
>JANQBM010000004.1:10016961-10027522 GCA_025594535.1 Erythroxylum domingense | reverse complement strand
TTACTATATTCAAGGGTTTTACGTTATTTCGTATGGGTTAGGGATCTATGTCTTGAATCTGTTGATTGGTTTTCTTTTGCCCAAAATAGATCCTGAGTTAGAAGCTCTTGATGGGGCTTCTCTGCCAACTAAAGGTTTTGATGAGTTCAAGCCTTTCATTTGCCGTTTACCTGAGTTTAAGTTTTGGTAAACTGTTTGTTTATTAATTTAACTGTCATAATCATTTTTTTTAGTTATGTTCTACTGTCTTCAACATTGTCCAACTATCAAAACATTTGAATTTAAGCTTCTCTAGGAATGCCACTTTTTAATGTGGAATCAGTTTTTATGGAATTTAATCTCAAGTACTTGTCTATGCTGTTGGTGGCCTTTTGGTTAGAAGATAAGACATTTTGCAATTTTCTGTTGCTAGTTCAAGCAATCTAACTTCTATATGCAAAAGGGTCTTTACTTCTTAGCTTGTTTTGAGACTCTAGCCTCTGAAGAAAAAAAAGAAGATTTGAAAAGTTTTAACTTACCACACTCTTCTTGAAGTGCGGTGGATCTAGCTTGATTTGGTTATGAGGTTATCATTTTGCCTTCATTGCTTTGGTCTTTAATGTTTGAGCCTCACTAATAGTATTGGCCTATTGGGTTACTTGTATGTTTTGTGTAAAAAATAAATGGATTTTATGTAAATTTTCTCAATCACGATCAAATTAAAAAAAAATTTATTGGCCTATTGGGTTACTTGTAGGTTTTGTGTAAAAAACTTATTACTTTAAGAACTAAAGTGGGATCTTCACAAGAGAGGCTTAAGAGACTTCAGAAAGAGAAAATGCAGCCTAAGGAGAGGGAAGAAAAGGCATCCATGTAAATAAAGCTACTACAAGAACTAGTTTCAAAACTATCAGAAAACTTGAAGAAGTTGAAATTGGAATCAGAAGAGAAAGACAGGAAAATTGAAATTGCTGAGGCCCATGTCGCTTCCCTCCAGAAACAATCAGTAGTAGAGGATACGACAGGATGCTATTCTTTTTATTGCATACGTTTATTGTTCTTTAAGCTTACTAGAGTAATAATAGAACATAAGATGTGTAATAGTTGTGTAATAGTTTTTACTAGTGTGTAATCATAACCCTTCTTTATAAATTTATGTTTCTAGAAGGCTATGAAAATTTATGTTTTTTTATATTTATCAAATGCTATGAAAATTTATGTTTGTTTATATTTATCATTTTCTAATATTATCTACTACTGAATAAATATTATTTACCACTGAAAAAAAGCACTAATAGTAATGTAATTAAATAAATATTTTGTCCTAATTAATAATTTTAGGTTTTTAAAATAACTTCTATTAAAATATGATCATCAATTAAAAACATTATTATTACCCATTCTTAATCAAATTTGTGATTAAATATACCGAGAGTTGTTATAAATTTAATATCAAAATTTTGTGTAAATTGATATTGTATGAAAACATAGATTTCTAGCTACGTAGTAATGATTAATGATGTCAATTAAAGACATCATGATTTTTCAATTGATACATATATTTGAATTAATAAGGTATTAAGGCATAACTTCTTAATCATCTATTAATGAATAAATTTAAAATTTAATTATAAGGTATTAAAGCCTAACTTGCAACCATTTTGTTTTATCCCTAACTCCCTAACTTACAACCATTTTGTTTTATCCCTAACTCTCTCATTTTTATTTTCATGTTTTATCCCTATCTCTCTCTTTTCTTTCTTTTTTATTTTCATGTTTATCTTTTTCTAATTTTATTTAATTATTTAATAGTTGTTTTGTTACCAAAAGAAGTATAATTTTCTTAAATTATTATATATAAACAAATAAAAATTTAATAAAAATGTTTTAATAATATAATTTTAAAATAAAAATATCTTACAATTTTATATAATTTTTGAATAATATTCACAAGCTAATTCTATTACTCAATTTAAATTAAGAGATAAAATAATTTTAAATTAAGTAATTAATAAAAATATTGCTTCTAGTTTAATAGCAGTTAGACTTCGTTCTTGAATTGTTATAAACCTTTGCTTTAAATGATGATGTTCATTTCGTTTGCTCTATTTGAATTGTGTTATTAAACTTTATTTGTATTGTTATATTTTATGTTTGGATGTATCATCATCATCATCATCATCATCATGATTATTATTATTATTGTTGTTATTGTAATAATAATAATAATAATAATAATAATAATAATAATAAATTTATTATCTTATAAAAACTTTATTAAGGTTTTTATAACCAAAATACATACACCATAAGTCTTTAATTAAGTTAACTCCATCATCTTTCAAAAAGTTGACCAATGTTGACTTTGACTTAATTTATTAATTGAATCAAATTCAGTTAATTCTGGAAAAAATCCATAGTCTTATGCACATTCTAAATGTGTCTAATAAAAAATTCTAGAGACTAATTCTTAGGAATTATTTATTAATAAATAGGAATTAGCCAGCACATCACAAGTCTATGACACTTGTTATATTACTTCTAACACTAGTCATACTTTACATCATGCATACATAAGATAATCACTTTAACAACAAGTGTCATGCATCTCATACACGTGGAACCATCTCATCTTGCATGTGCATGCATAAAATTTATACTTTTTTATAAAAATTAATATGCAATTTACAAGCATGCATGTTCATTAGATTTCTAGAATCTCTCAGAACTTCATATATGCATCAGGCTGAAACTAAATTCGCAATAATATAGCAAATGACATTCAATTGCATTTTCATTTTAAAGAAACATAACATAACACCTAATAAACATTTCTATGAAAGAAAATCAGAAAATTGTTTTTTTAGAATTATTACGAAAATTTCAAAATTAGAATATGCATTCAGTTTTTCAGAAATTCCCAACATATGAGTAGATTGGATATTAATTTGAAATAAGATAGCAAATGACATTCAATTGAAATTTCCTTTGACAAAAACATAACATAACATCTTATAAACAATTTTGTGAAAGAAAATTAGAAATAAATCTTTCTACAATTTACACGAATTATTCCAAATCAATATGCATGTCAGTCACAACCCAACAAACATTTTGCACATGTTTAATACATCATCTATTACATGCATAAACTTGCTCTGATACCAACGTTGGGTTTAACATGAACACATGCATCACATGCATAAGAATGCAGTGGAAGTTTTGGAATCTAGATTTCGACACCATGATAACTTGGAAAAGCTAGAATCACACATGCATGCATGGACATATAAAAGAATATGGAATTAAAAACCTTGTATCTTTTGATTTCTCATCCTTTCTTGATTCTTCTCCTTGTTTGGGTTGTTGCAAACTCCAAACCCTTCTTTGATTACCCAAGAACATGCAAAGATGAAGTAGAAGAAGTGTGTAAGGGTGTTAGAACACCAAGCTTGATGAATTCAAGTATATGTTCAAATGGAAGATAGATTAAGATTATCTTGCATGAAATGCATTATTATGCAACAATTACATAAATTGCATAAAGACAACTCAAAGCCTCTTCTTTCTATCTCTAGAACTCTTCTAAAGCCCTTTCTCTCTCACTTGAGTGTGTAAGAACTTGTCAAAAGCTTCTATACATAAGTGAAGAACTCACTTATGTATCAACAGTCGAGGCTTCGATCACAATCATGGCCAATGAGCCACAATTGGGGCCTACCTAAAGCCTCACCTTTGGTCATGATCGTGGCCTATGAGTCATGATTTTGGCCTACTTAAAAGCAGCCATACACACTTTGTTTCTCATCTGATCTTTTATATGTGTGACCCTTAGGTTCCCGATTATTTTAGGTATTTGAATTAACTCTTAATTCGAGCCAATCATGGATGGTTTCATGCTACTTGAATTAACTCTTAATTCAAGTAAATCATGAAAGGTTTCATGATGCCAATTTACCGAAATATAAGTGGATTAACAGACGAACTCTTTGATAGTTAATTCTTTGACTTACGAACCTTTCCATAGACAATTACCGTACAATTCGTCCTTTCACCATACTATACCCTACTTAGTTCAGAGTATGGGCTACATGTCAAATCTCACTAGACTGACTACATCACATCTAGTCCAAGTGATGTTAGTTCTTATCCTGGGATCTCATTACTCTATATGTCATTAAAGACTCTCTTTCTGACACACAACTGCTCTGGCCAGAGACTCCTGAGTAATGACCCTGATAAGAGGTTGTGGGTATCATCTCCTTATATCAGGAGTGGTGAATCCTTTAATGGCTATGCAATTACCTTCGAATACTAATAGTTATACCCAATCACCACCATAAGAGTGATCTCGTCTTAAGATAACAAGGAATGATGTCAAAACACAGGATTAGTATCCAAGATATCCTTGAGTACCTCAATTCTAAGGATATTTTCACCATTGATATGATGAGATTAATCATTGACGTTTGATAGTTCAACCATATAATAATCTCATAACGGGTCATCCAATATACTTACTACTCTTAGTAAGCATCCGCATGTTAACTCTAATCATCTTATGCTTACTGTTTATAAGATCCACTGCTTAATCAAATCAAGGAGTATAACATGTGCTAGTCTATTTGGATTAATAATGTCCTGTCTTATTAATCCTATGACTAGGGATTATTTAGATTCTAATATAATTGTACATGATAGGAACCTCATTATAATGATCTCATGATGATTACCTTTATGCTATGTTTTGTATCATGGACTTCACTAATTCAACTTAAGATCAACATTAATTCATATATAAACGAACATCAAATTAATGAAAATTGCCTTTTGCTTTATTAATCAAAATAAAATGTGTATAAAAGTGCTAAAGATGACTGCCTTTAGAGCACTACTCTAACAGATTGCTTGTGACTGGATCAATTAGGGAAAAGAGAAGTAATTTCCTTGTTAGTTCAAACTTTCCATGGTCTTCATCGCAGAAGTTATATACTGGATACACGTTTGCTCTTTTATTTTCTGGATGTAACATACAAACTGTCTATATTGAAACATTTGTTGGAAGAAATTAATATTCATTGTCTTCTTTATTGCAACGTATGTACAGAACCTTAGTTATGTGCATGATCTTTAAGTTGAAGTAAATTTAATGGCTTGAGCTCTTATAGTTATTATAGTTAACGAGTGGTTTCAAGATAGCCATTTTTTAATTTTTATTGTTCATTTTCTTTTAAGCTACATTGGTTCCAAGATTCTTAGATCAAAACTCTTACATATATCAACATTCAAATATAAGTCTTATTGTTCTTCTGAAGAATGGAAGTTTGAACAAGTAGAATTAGTGATCAGGAAAGCTAAAGTTTCAAAGTAATGATCATGGTTCCAACCCTAGCTTAAGACATTTTAAGGGTAACGTACGATTTGGTTTAAGGTAAATGAAAGTAGCTAATCGTTCTAGTGAAATCAAGTAGATAAATTATTCAAACTTCCATCATATAGTCAATCAATAATGGACTAAGTACATACCATGCATATAGTAACATGTATTCTCCTTATAATTATCATCCACAACGAATTATAACATTATTATTTAATTATACAATTCATTAAAATTAAAATTATTTAAATTTATTTTACGTAATAATAAACAATTTATTGTGTGAAAAGGTAATTTAAGCAATATTAGTGATTATGAGAATTTCTAATTTTTTTCTTAATACTTATTCATTATATAGTTTATAGCCACGCTTGATAGTTTAAAACTATGATCATGAAATGATCAAACAAATTAGCATTTTAAGGAACAAAAGATCGATATAACTAATGTTAATAAAAAAATTTGGGATTAATTATACTAGTGAAGTCAAATTGATAGATTGATAAAGCTTCCATCATGGTAATTAGTTATAGTTAATCAATGATGGAGTTTCAGCACATATCATGCATTTCGTGACATAAGAATTATATAGTCATCATTTAGTTATATTGTTGACTAATATAATTTTTATGTAGGAGTAATTAAGACAATATATAATTATTATGATAGTAGAATTAGTTGCTAATTTTTCCTTAATAAATATTCATTATATAGGGTATACACAGGCTAGAAAGTTTGAAACTTTTATTATGAAATAATCGAGCAAATTAGCATATTGAGAAACAAAAGATGGATATATCTAGTACTTAGAAAAGTTGGAGCATCCAAGGGGTATATATATATATATATATATATATATATATATACAAGTTAAAACTATGTCATTGAACTCCATTTCTACTTTATTTCTCAATTTCTCTAGCTCTTAGGTGTAAAGTGTCAAGTTATATAAGATGTTGGAAAGGAAAAGAAAAGTGAAACTAAACAAAAAATTAGCATACATGAAATCTTTTGTAAGACTCCTTCAAACAAGTTGGACTTTTTCAATACAAACTTGTAGACTGCATTACAAGCATGAGAAGAAAAAATAGATAACATAATAGTTAAAACATCAAGAAGCATATATATATTAGAAACATTACACACACAAAGTTCTCATTATACATTTCTCGTATGTGATTTTGCTTGCAAGCAGGAATGATAAGAAAACTTTTGGAAATAATAGGATGATGAATTTTGAACTAAGAATAGATATAACTTCTTTCACGTTATTGGGTTTTAGGCTACTACTTTTGCTAGGTTTTGAGCCACCTTGGAGGCTATCTATTAATATGCATTGAACACGAGTTGTCTTTAAGTGTTGTTTTCTTGGTTCTTTTGTTCTAACATGCAAGTCCTAAAACTCTAGCATATTCAAATTTGGACATTCTTTGATTTTTCTTGAACATTTTCTAACCTTAAGTATTTATATGTTTTTTATTAGATGAATGAGCGTATTCCTTTAGTTGAGAGTTCTAATTCAATACTAGAGGTAGAAGTGGAAACTTATATTCTGACACCTAGTAACGATAGAAGTTCAATTAGAACTCAAGTTAGTTAACATAAAAGTGAAGTTTGAAATCACTTTAAAAAGACTATATCGACCGACAAAATTGAAAAAGTAGAGTGTAATTATTGTCAAAAGTTGCATTCAAGTGGTTAAAAAGGTGGAATGTCTCATTTAAAGAGATATATGGAATCATGCACTAGAAGGAAGATGGTTTTAAGATGTCAAACATTTTTGACCCCTACCCTTATGAAAGGAAAGAATGAAATGACCGTAACAACTTTTAACAACCATAGATCAAGAATTTTAATGGCTAATATGATTATTGGTGATGAAGATCTATTGTTTATGGTTAAAAGCGATTCAGGATATTTCTTAATTCACTCCAACTAACTTTCAAGGTTCCAAGTCGAAATACATTGAGGAATGATATTTTCAAAATTTATAAGAAGGAGAGAGAGAAACATTAAGAGCATTGTTGAGTGTTTACGGAAGAATTACTATAACAATGGACATGTGGACAGTTGATAACCAAAAGAAGGGTTATATAGTGGTGATGACACATTATATTGGTAATGATTGGAAGTTACGCAATAGACTTATGAGGTAATTTATATTATTTAATATTGTTATCATTTACTTTTTTTTTCATTATTTTATAATTTTATGATTCATGTTGGTATGCTTTTTCATGATAGGTTCATTTATGTGTCGACACCGCATAGAAGTGAAAAATTGGCAAAAGTATTGAAAGACTATTTGATGGATTTAAACATTGACAATAAAGTATCCTTCATCACAGTCGATAATTATAGCACAAATGATGCTATGATTCAGAAGTTGAAGAGTAAGATGAGGGTTGGGAGTTTATTAGTTGGAGGTAAGTTATTTCATATATGTTGTTTTGTGTATATTCTTAACTTGATTATGAAGGATGGGTTGGAGACAATAAAGGAAGTAATAGAGTGTATTTGGAATAGTGTTTTATATTGGAGTGCAACTCCTAAAAGTGTTGAAACTTTTGAAGATGGTGCATAAATTTTATGCATTCCAAATTCAAAGAAGTTGGTTTTGGATTGTCCTACCACATGAAACTCAATCTTTAAGATGTTGGAGTCAGCGATCCCATATGGTCAGCTATTTATTAGAATAGCCGAAAGGGATTCTCAGTATACCTGTGTACCATTAGAGGATCAATGGGACTTGGCTAGAGAACTTTGTTTGAAGTTGAATTATTCTCAGGAACTAAATATCCAACTTCATAATATATCTTTAGCACTATATCCAACATAAAGCATGTTTTATCATTATGGATGTTTAACTCCAATGCAGTGATTTGGACTATGGCGGAGTGGATGGCAGAGAAGTTTAATTCTTAATGGTCTAAGGTTTGAGATATTGTTATAGAATTATATATGTTGGACCCGAGATACAATATGGACGAGGTTGAATATATTTAGAATGCATTGTACAGTGGTGAAGCTCAAGAGTGGCTACATACCATGAAACAATTATGGTATCAATTGTTTAATGATTATGAAGTCAGAATGCAACACACTCATGATTGAGATGCAGGCAATTCAACTCAGACTTCAGTTTCAAGTTCGATCTTTTCTTCTGACCCATTATTGACATATTCTCTTTCAAAATTTTTGAAAGAGAAAAGGGTTGGGATTTTTTACAATACGATAGAGTTAGATAAATATTTTTCTGCAGATTGTGTTCCTAAAACTGAGGATGAGTCGTTTGATATATTGTGATAGTGGAAGATGTCTGCATATAATTATTCGATCTTGCAAAACATTGCACGAGACTTGTTAGCTATTCCATCATCCACTATTGCTTCAAAGTCTGTATTTATTACTAGTGGTTTAGTCATTACTCCTCATCATGGTCGACTTCATTATCGCACTATGGAAGCCCTTATGTGTGCTCAAAGTTAGTTAAATATTGATCATATTGATGGTAAATTCTTTTTTTTAATATATTTATTTTATCTATCTTTATATTATCTTATCTAATATTGTGTTTTTTTTTCTACAGCCACAGGTATCAATACGAAGGGGACTAGTGAAATTAATCGACCAATTGAAGGTTATTTTGATTAAATATATGAAGATGAGGGTATTTTCATCTTTCTTTTCATTTAATATTACATTACTAAATATTCTTTTTATTTTAATATTATATTACTATATATAATGTTTGTACATACGGATGATTGGATCCAAACTGTTGACGATCTTACCAACAAGTACAATTAGGCAATTAGATCATACTCTCCTAGTCTCCACTGTTCAGTCTATCTAGCATGATATTATTTTAATTTTGTAAATTGTATCATTTCTTATAAAATGATTTAGATAATCATTCGTGTACAACAAAATTTTCTATAGTTAATGAATTTGTTTATATCAATTTTCTGTTATAATAATTAATAAATTATTTAAGTAAATTTAAAATTCGTAATTAATAGAATTGAAAATTTTAATTATAACTATTAACTTAATGATTTTTCATACAAATTTCTAATCAATTGAATTAAAATTCCTAATTAATCATCCCAATAAATACATCTCAAGGTTTTAATTTTAAAATGTATTTTCTCATCAATGATATGCAAATGTATATAGCACCTAAACCTGACTTATTGACTTTTAACACAAATTGTGTTAATATCACTGTTTTGAAAACCGGACCGAACCGGCCGGTTGCACTGGTGAACCGGCGAATCAAAGAATGAAACGGTCCGATTTAGCCCTTATTTTTTGTGAGTGATTGACCCGTTCATTTTGCGGTCGGACCGGTAAAAACCGTTGAACCGGTGAAAGAAAAGACCGACCGGTTCATTTAAAATGAAGAGTTTTCCTTTAAAAATCAAAACTTTTACAACTATGGTGATTAAGAAGGCAAAACGCCGCACTCTTCATCGTTTAAAATCTTTAGCAGGTTTCTTTTTATTTTTTGTCTCTCTCTCTCACGTCTCTCTCTCTATCTCTCTTAATAAGTTTGTGTTTCATTTTTGCATTTTTCCTGAGCTTCTATTGGGAATTTGCAAGTTCATTCTTTTGGACTTCGGTGGCTTTTTATTTTTATTGTCATTCTTCTCTGGGTGGAAGTCTTGGGTATGTTTCTGCCTTTTTGGTTCTTTGCGTTGCGTCTGTTACTCTGTTTCCATTTTCCACTTTCCAGTTTCACTTAAGGCATATGATTAGGGAGAAGAAGAAAAACGTAAAGTATTGGGAAGGAAAAAAACAAAGTTGGAAACTTGGAATGACGAATAAAATCCCATTTTCTTTATCCTTATTGGCTAGGCACACTTTCAAGTTTCAACTTTTGCATTTGCATCTGTTGCTTTACTTTCCACTTTCCAGTGTTCACTTTTCCTTTGCTTTTCACTTTCATTCACTTTTGCGTCAAAGTTCAAATATAAAATTCAAGTTTTTATATATATTTTTTTAATAACAAGATATTTTTTATATTGTACTTTACTTTATATTAGGAGCACCTTTAGTATATTTATCTCTTTAAATTCAAGTTTTTTATATTTTTATTAACAAGATATTTTTTATGTTAGATTTCAAGAATTAATTAATAACCTTTAGTATATTTTTAATCAAAAGAAAATTTTAGAGCATGTTTTGTTTTATTTTTATTTT
>JANQBM010000004.1:9979970-9993529 GCA_025594535.1 Erythroxylum domingense | reverse complement strand
TATGTTTACTTAATCCGCAGGTTAACTCAGTAATAGTTAACTAAGATACATATGTATATCATCAATTGGTACATAAAATGTGTACAATAATTTGTGATTAGGAGGTTGATAATGCTTCAAGTGTTGTCTTTCATGACAGGACAGGAGAATTTTGTGCATGATACTCCGCGTCCCTTGACGCTTTTACCAAAGTCCAGTATTGCTTTTCAGGACACTTTAGCTTCACTGCTCTACGTTGCCTTAAAATTCTAGTGGCATGTAACGTTCTCGTCCCTCTCATAGTCTCACTATTATCACTAGCCCACAGGCTAAAGCGCCTATACTTTTCAACTATATATTGATACTCACCCCCTTTTCAATTCTCTTTCATGTTAACCCATTCTTATCTTCCTTTGCTCATTCTCTGCCTCCCTCTCCCTCATTCCCCCAGGCAGCCGAGCTGTAAGTAGAAGCCAAACCAAAACATGGTTTTGTTTAAAGGATCTCATTTGGCCTAAATTTCACATCTTTAACACAATAAACCCTCTATATCCTACTGTTTTTCATACAAAACATAAGGGCCTGGCTTGTGCCTACCCTGTTTCTACCCTGCTTTTTTTTCAAATCCTCTGGTTTCTTCTGAATTTTGACAAATGTCCTCCTCAAGTAATTGTCAAGGCCTCCAATCATGCTTGGAGCCGACTCGCCTCGTCGAGCAACGTGTTTTAAAGCTCAAAATGGCTCCACACACGTTCAACATTTCCGGTTCAACCGCTGACAACAAAAGCCATACTAACGTTGACAATGGTGGCTGGAGTTTTCTCCAATGTCTTGCTACCAAGACCTCTCAAACTTCCGAGGGAGACAAGGTGTACACCCCGCCAAATTCTAAGGGTTCTCATTCTTCTCTCAGCGAAAAGAGCCTGGATATGTGTACTGAGAGCTTGGGGAGCGAAACTGGTTGTGGAGCAAGCGAAATAACCATTGAGATGACGTTAGTATCCTTGGAAAACTCGAACTATCATGCACGAGAGAGATCAAAATTGCGTGAAGAAAGAAGGAATAAGCGAAGTAGTAGCTTTCCACCACCTTTGACCTCGATAAGCGGATCCACGGCAGTTCGCGTAAAGCCTCACAGAGATGGCGGGAGGCTGGTACTGAAAGCAGTTGCTGTCCCTAGCAACCACACGTATTTTCATGTTGAGCGTAGTAACGGCAGGCTTAAGCTTCACTTAATGAAACATTGTTCTCAAGGGCACTCTAACAATGAACATGGAGAAGAAGAGGAGGAAGAAGAAGAAGAAGCATATGGTGAGAACATAGCTGAAGAAGAAATAACTGAGAGTGGAGCCGAAAATGAAAATTGCGATGTTGAGGATGAGGATGAGGATGGTAATAATGGAAATGCTGCGGATGAAATGGGAATGGGGAAGTTGCCAAGTTCAAGCAGGTGCAAAGAAGGTGGGAGTGGCAACAAAAGCTTGCTTAATTGGGAGCCATTTTGGCTGGCTACTTAAAAAAGTAGTTAGCTAGTCAGCCCTCTTATAAACTAATAGCTCGTATTTCACTCCTCTCTCTCTCTATATATATATATAATATAATATAATATAATATAATTTCCTTAAGTAAACCATGAATTTAGATCTTCGTACCTTGGCTTTTGTAAAATATGCTAATTGGTAGTTATTATCGTTATTGAAGTTGGAAGTATCATTCTCTTTCCAAATTTTGTCTCTCTACCCCGTGCTCTCTCTGGCCGGATATTTTATTTCTTCCAAAAGTACCCCTGAGAACGTGTTCACAAATCAACGAAAACACTAAAGCACGGGGCTTACCGACAATCACACGTTAACGAATGATAGCATTTACTTGTTGGAGGCATCAGCCGGTCCCCAACTTCAATCATCGTTTAGACATGCATCATTTTCACGGGGGAGCATTTTGGACCCATCCTTTAAACCCAGCCTATCCCATGTCAAAGAATACAATAAAAATCTTTCTGTTAATTGACATTTTATCATATTAAAAAAAATGAAAATCTCCTAATTAATAAAGCAGATTCCTATAACATTGGGTCACCAACACCAGTGGACCAACCTACACGATTTGTGTCCTGCAAGATAAGATACAGATAGGAGGAAAAAGGGCAATTCGTTTCCGATCACGGGGTGGCATTTCCGTAATTTAGACACTTTCAAGTTCCAACCGCAAAACCGATTGCAAGTTGAGGTGTACGAACGGAGTACGAATGCCTGTTTGAATGGTCCCACAACAGAGATGCAGGGAGGTCTAAGAACATGCAAACTAACCTCATCACATCACACATGATCATCCATGTGCTCTTATGCATTGCACCTCCGCATCCCATTTCAATTTACACTGCTGTTTCCAACCTTTTCGCGTATTTACAATTGACTTCACTTGCATGTTGCATCACGGAACAAGGTGAAAGTAGTCAATTCAGATGGTTACTGCGAAAGTTTCTTATTTCCTGACAAGGGTTAGATACATGGACCAGCCGAGATTGGAATCGGTATCATTCCTGGAAAAAGAGCAAGGAGGGTAGTGTCCAATCGTGGAGTTTGGCTATCCATACGTTGAGGGAGAGTGGGGAATTTATACAAACTTCTTTCCTAGTTTGTATATTTATCTATCCTTTGCTCTTAGAACCGCTCATACCCTCTTTATAATTAAGACCATTTTCTCTGACCATATTAAGGTTGCTACAAGTAAATATATTTATATACAATAAGCGCGCCGGGTGCTAGCCTGGAGGACATATATATATTCCAGGCCCCAATCAAACATATGTTATCACTTATCCTTGTAATAAGAAGTACCAGAATCTGTCTTCATATACCGTCCCACAAATCTAAGAAAATGGATAACATTGGGTTAAATATATATGTCATACCTTATGTTATTTAAGGTTTATTAAGTTAAATCTAGAAAATTTAAAAGTTATAATATGTATTATTTTTCTATAACAATGAAATATCCCTTAATTTGTTGCAATTATATATTTATTTTAATCTTTGACTTTTTATATCACTTTGATGTAATTTTCGTATATTTAATATAACATAAAAAAATGCAAGTTTCATCATTGATGTTATTCAAGTTGTATTTTGTTTTATAATAGCACTAATTTCAATTCATTTTTTTAATAAATTAGTGAGGACTAAATTATAAGTTGTAAATTATATATAATATTCCTAAATTTAAGATTTAACTTGATCCTCTTGAACGTTATGTAACATGTTTTTGGTTAGTTTTTATGGTTCTTACATTCGCTCGGGAAGATATTTTTTGGATCTATTAGGCCATGTGATATGTTACCTCGCCTGACAATTGCTTTGGAGGAAAGCATGTGACTGTAAGAAATGGAACGTCACTTATCCAGCTAGAAAATTTATCCACTCAGACTAGATTTAAATATAACATTTATTTTTATTTCCAAACTTATTAAAAATTTCTGTCTTTTTGGTTTTATTTTTTACTTTGCATAACTTATGAAAACTATAAAAATTAGGAAATGATTAAATTATTAACAATAATTATGAATAATTTAATTCAATAGTATATTTAACTATTTAATATTGACCAATAATAAGAATCATGAATAATTTAATTCAACATTTATAATTAATCAAAATATTCGTTTTAAAATAAAATAAATAATTATTCAATAAATTCTTCAAAATATATAATTTTCTTTAATAATTATAAATAAAATTTTAATTAATTTAATATAATTTATTTATAAATATTATATAAGATATTAAAATAAGATTTATTTATTTAAAAAATTATATTTTAAGTTTTATACAATATATAATTATTAGACATTAATAAGTAAATATGTTTTTATTTTATTTTCAAATAGAAATTAAAAACAAAAGTTAAAAAATCACAATAAAAATACAGAAGTAAAGTCATTATGATTAATGAATTTTCTTTGTTTCATTACTAAGAAAATAAAAATAAAAATAAAAACAAAAATGAGCAATAACATTTTTAGTTATGTCCGAAATCAATCTTAAATTAAAAGATGATAAATTAAAAAAATTAATACTAATAAATTATAAGATAATGAATAAAACTATATTCGAAATCAGTCATTTGTCAACCTCAAAATTTTAATTCAATTATCATACCATTTTTACATTATTTTTGTTATTGTTAATTGTAATCGCTAGAACCACAAATAAAAATTTCCTATAAATTTTTTTCTTAAGCTTGCTTTTTACCTCATTTCGTCCACATAAATACGAAAAGAAAAGTTCTGCTCGATAGCATCTGATTGTTATACTACTAGTCTTTCTTTCCTTTTGATTAGTCAACCTCAATGGCAAATACTATATGTATATCTATTCTTATAAATGATAGTCAACACCTAGCTTTTTGATTGGTATTATGCGTTCTATTTAGATAACCTTTTATATGTTTCAATTGAAAATAAAAACCTTGTCATAAAAATAATGTAGAAAAATAACTTAACTTTAGTGTAATATTTAGAAAATTTATTAAAGGTAATCTTCTTTCTTTTTATATTAACTCATAATTAACATTTGAATGAAGAATTTAGTTTACATTACTTACAACCAGAAAAGTGTGTAATGGTGATGTGATTTTAACTTTGTTTTAAGCCAAAATTTGATTTTTATGAATATTTTTTAAATTGCCAATTATCACGAAATATAATAAAATAGAAAATCAAATTAAAGATTTTAGAAACATAATTTATATTTAAAATATATTAAAATGTTAAGAAATGTGTTACATATAGTTCATATACACGGGTGTACAATTTTAGAGTGTTTTAGGAAAAAAAAGGGCATTTTTATGAAGTTTGTTGAACCAAGTAAAAGTTTATCCCATAATTTAGAAGATAGTAAATTATGTTATTTTTAATGTTTTTATCCTTTGTGATATTAAGTTAATATGTGAAAGGTTAAGTTCAATAGAAGAGTAAAGTGAACAAATAAGCCAATTGAATTGATGAAGTAATCAAAAGATAGAGAAAATAATTAAAGTAGAGTATCTATGTAATTAAAGTAAAAAACCAAAAAAACAAGAAGGAATTAAGCACATCAAAATTTAATCAAATCATTGTAATTCTTTTTGTGACTTTATCTTAGTCATTTCAACAAATTTAAGGCTCAATTATTAGATGATCATTTTTACTTAGGGAATGATTCATAAATCCTTTCATAATCAAGAGAAAATTTGTTCGATCCTTAAAAAAAATCTCTTGATCTTTTAAAAAAGTTGGAAAACTTTTAAAATTGTTTTGAATTAAGTTTTTGTTTAAGGAGTTTGTTTTTATCTTTAAAAAAACTTGAAAATTTATTTAAAAAAACTTATTTGAAGAAGTTTGGTAAACCAATATGGGAGTTTAGTGACCAATATTAAGATTTTAGATAGACTAGTCGACCGCTATAGTAATATGGTTGATTAGTGTCTTTTAAAAATATGTACCTTAAATTTATGACCATATTTATCAATCAATATACTAGAATAATCGATCAATGTGTAGAACGGTCAACTTATTCTATTGTTACTAATCGTTATAACAACCAATTTGTTTCTAATGACTATGTTAAGTTATATCGAGTCTAAATATTCCACATATGAATTACAAAAGTTAGTAATCTTAGACATACTAGAGAGTTTTTAAGATCCTTTGAGAGATCAGAGAGAGCATTAAAGTGTATATATACGTTGTCCACACTATATTGAGCCTTATTTCATTAGCATGACTAAGAAAGAAAGTTATATATGATTATCCTAGTATAGTAATCGGAGAAATTGCTTAGGTTACACATTAGGAGGATTCCTCTTAAACCTGAATAAGATTTGTAAAGACTCATCTTGAAGAAATGTTGTATAAAGAGATTCTCTTTACCAATTGAAGGAAGAAGATAGTAATTATTGAGTAGAGTTTAAGAAGTGGATGTAAGCCAATGGTTATTTGAATCACTACAAATCAGTATTGTCTCTCTTTCTTTATTGTCTTTTATTATTATGTTTGTTTTGTAATTATTTTATATAAATTTAGTATAATCATTTATTAAAGTAAGTAATTCATTAGTTAGTTTCAAATAGAACAAAAAGTTAATGCGTATAATTCATCCCCATTTCATATGCCATATGAAGACTAACAATTGATATCAAAATAGATCTCATTCATTGTGTATAGATTTCTAACAAAACTTAAATAAAGATCATTTTGGCATAACTTTCATCACTATTTAGCCAAAAAGGTCAATGTATTAATATTACTCAATTCTTCAATGAAAATGACTACTTATTTTGAATAAAAACGATGCAAATCTTTCTCATGATTAAACATTTTGAATTATTAGAGATTGCATATGATAATGAGTAGAATAAGAACAACAGTAGACTCATTTTAGTAAATAGTAAGGTAATTCACTTTTTTAAAAATATATAGAAATCTTCTATATAAAGTTTTAATACGTCAAAATGCTTATGATATTTGGCATATACTTGATCTTAAATATTTTAATAATTTTAATAATTGTATGGTGTTAATAAAATTAATATTACTTATGGTGAGCTTAATGAAAATATATGACAATAAGAAATGGAGTATAAAAAAGAAAGAGCAAAGGATGAATAGAGAACCAAAGATCACTTAGGATGATGCAAGCACTTTTGGAAGTAAAGAATCGAATAATAAGATGACTCATATGTGTTATATGGAAAATAATAATAAGGTATTTAAACTCTTTTAATGATAATGATAATGCATTAATAATTTAAACTCTTTTATTGTCACATTCACTTGTGGATCTACCGAAAACAGCCTCTCTACTATATAGGGGTAAGGCTGCATACTATCAGACCTCCCCAGATCCCACTTTGTTGCTGAATTTCGGACTGGGTGATGATGATGATGATTGTGATGATAATGATGATAATTTTTCTTATAAAGAGCTTGTTGAATGCCTATAAATTATGAGCTTGAAAAGGAAGAAAATATCTTTCAAATATAAAAGATTCAAAGGCTTTTAGATGCATACATGATTGAGAATGAGAACTTAAAATACTATATATATAACATGGTATAATCAAAGAGTGTGGTTATTGCCAATGATAATAGGCATAATTTTTTTACATGAAAATTAGCATTAAAAAATGAGATTAATAACCTCAAAGAGTCATTGTCTAGATTTATTATAGGTGGTGAAAAAATTAAATAACAAGTTTGGAGCTTAAAAAGAGCGCTAATAATAGGCATTCAATTGATTTCGCTTATGGAAGTGCATCATCCATTGCCATACAATTTTTATGATGGACAATTATTTACATGATAAGTCTATGCCTGAATTCAACGATATAAAAATCAAACCAGATCAACCAGTTTAATCAAATTAAGCATGAACCAGACTGATTTAAAGTTTAGATTTACTTTTGACCATTGTGAAAAGAATTGGCCAGTTAAATAATAAATTGACCAGTTTCCTTTGAATCGCGAAGAATCGTATGTTTCTTCTTCTTCTTTGATGCCCAAACTAGTAAACGATGGAGCACCAATCGTCGTGTCTAGCAACGACTAGCTACCACTTATGTTGGATCACCAAAAAGACGATTGGGAATGCCAAATCACAAGGACCAGGCTCAAAAGCCCAACATCAAAGCTCACATGCATTTATACCTCTATACCGAACACTCATCCAACGAAATTTTACAAGCACTAAGCTTTGACTCGTTCGATAACACATAGGTGAGACAACTTTGACGATGGCAAAGTCTATTTCATCGATTAAAAAGGCAAGATGCAACCATGGAAGACTTAGGAAATGGAGGGTGGAGATTGAAAGAGAAATGATAAAGAGAGGAAATTAAACATTACTATTGATGCAAAATGATCAATTAAGGAAGGTAACATTTTAGAGGAGTAGGGATATTATTTTTAGACAACCACAAATTCACAATTCATAGATAACAATTTTAGGGGGATTGAGAGAATAGAGAGAGAGAGACTACCGAGTATGAGAGAACAAATATGAGTTTCAGACTTTTAGTTTTCTAAACTGGGAAAATTAATAAAACAAGTAGGAATTTCATTTTGTTTTCACTTTCTAGTTTTCATATAATATTACCGAGAAGAAGTATAATATAAAAAGAAAAAATTATACTTGAAATAAATAGTAAATTTCTAAAATAAAAATGAGATATAAATTTTAATTTTTATGATACTAAGAATATTAGTATTTATTTATTAAAATTCAACTAAAAAAGAAAATTTATTTAAACTTTAAAGAAGTATATTTAAAGAAGGACATAAAAAATATTAATTAGTAATTTAGTATGGATGATCAATTTTGTTTAAGATAATTTAAGAATGTGTTAAGGAGTGATATTTAAACTTTAAAGAGGTATATTTAAAGAATGATGCTAAAAAGTTATTTAAATTAGTAATTTTGTTAGAGAAGTATTTTTGTTTAAAATAATTTAAGAATTATTAAGGAGTGATATTTAAAATTTAAAGAAGGACACCAAAAAAGTTATTAATTATTAATTTAGTAAAGATAAGTAATTTTGTTTAGGATAATTTAAGAATGTGTTAAAGAGTGATATTTAAACTTTAAAGAAGTATATTTAAAGAACACTAAAAAAGTAATTAATTAGTAATTTTGTTTAATAAAATTTAAGAGTATGTTAAAGATGATGTTTAACCTAAAGAAATATATTTAAATAAGGGCATTGAAAAATTGTAAATTAGTAATTTAGTATATATAAATAATTTTGTTTAGAATAATTTAATAGTGTCTTAAGGAGTATTGTTTAAGTTTGTAAAGAAGTATGTTCAGAGAAGGACACTGAACTTTAAACATATTTCAACCTTTTTAGTGACTTTTTATAATTATTAAATCTTGAAAAAGATTTAAATTTCTATTTCCAATTTGAATTGATTTTCTTTAATGTTTTCAAATTTTTTCAACCTTTTCTATGTTTCTTCTACATATACTTTGATTCCTTGTGTCAAGATCATAAGTTGATTCTCCTTTTTATTGTTATTTCTTTTATTGGTTGTGGTGATTAAAGTCAAATATCATATTTGATATAAAAGATGCAAGAATCAAGAAGACAAAGTTAAGGGGTATTTTTGTTTTCAGACTTTTGTCTTTTATCTTTTCATTTCATCTTTCTTCTTTGGTTCGTTATTTTGTGACTTATTTTTGTTCTAATTATTTTTGTGACTTATTTTTGTACAAAACTAACAAAACTATTTTTCTCAGGTTAAAATTATAGTGGAGAGTATGGAATCATAAAAAAAATGATTTAGTGAACTTAGCATCCTTTACTCGTGGTAAGCCCGATCCAACATGGAATTATTTTTCTTCTTCTCAAGTATTTGATGGGAATACACAATATAATTGTATGTTTTACAGTATAATATTTAAAGAGGGAGGTATTTATATAATAAAATAACATCTGGTTGGTGTTCAAGGTATTATTGCATCTTGCAAAAAAGTACCATTTGATGTATGTGAGAGGATTAAAAATTATTTGTAGCAATCAGTAAAAAAGAAAAAGGAAAATAGGCTCATGATATATCTTTTTAAGACGATGAAGTACCACAAGTATTAAATAACGGAAAAAAGAAAGCTACTATTAACGTAGATTCTTATTTTTCTCTAAGAACTAATCTTAGTTCTCAAACTAGTTTAAAAAGTGATTTGGTTGATAAAGATTTTGTTTAGCAATGTAAATGAGCATGGACTAGATGATTATTTCATTCATGTATTCCTTTAAATGCTTTAAATTTACCATGTTTTCAAGAAGTAATAGATGCTACAACAACTATAGGTCCAAGATTTAAGGTACCTTCTTATTATGAGATTCATGTGCCTTTTCTTTAAGATTTAAAAAGGAATATCAGTTAATTGTCAATTGTTAAGTCAAGAAGACTTCACTTCTTTTATTGATTTTGATGAAAGTCAAATAATAATAATAAAAGAAGTGTGTGAACTGTTTTGACGAGTTTGTTAAGTAAGCAGATAAATGTAAGTAGCATAAATCATCAAATTAAGATGATATTCAAGAGTTGACTAAGACAAAGTGTAAGACGGACCAGACGAAGTCACATATCTAAGACGAAGCGAAGTCATAAGACGAAGTGAAGACATAAGATGAAGTGAAGACATAAGATGAAGCATATAAATCAAATCAAGACAATATAATTGAAGAAAAATTAGTTAGTTGGAGTTGGTTACAGGACTCAATTAATAACTGATCTCTGAAGATTCTACAAGCAGTTTTCCCAAGAACATCGTTGGAGAAGTAAACTATAAATATCAGTTGTAGTGATAGACAAAACAACTTTCAACTTTCCCCTTTTAACTCTCAACTCTATGATCAAGTGAGTATACTATAAAAACATGCTGAGTGAAAAGAAGGAAGAAGAGAGATCAAGAACACCCGTAACGTGAGTTTATAAAACTAAAACAATATCTTTTCAAATGAAAGGGAAGGCTAGAGCCTGAAGAGGCTAAGATAGCAGATAATGAATAATTTGTGAAAGAGACCTGAAGAGGCTCTGGAAGTGAGAAATAATACTTGTAAAGTTGCAAGAGATAGTGACATCTCAGATAAACTCTGAGGACTGGACGTAAACCAAAGGTTAAGGGTGAACCAGTATAAATCGCGGTGTCATATTCTTTAACCCTTATCTCTTTAATTTCTTATTGTTAGAAGAATAGATACTATTTTTTCTGTTGCATTACTCAAACAAAATAAGTGCGTTGTTTTGTAATCGTCTGAATCTTTCAAGAAAATCAAGAAGTTTTTTTTAAGAATACTATCTTAGACTATTTAACACAATTCAACCCCCCTTCTTGTGTATTTTACATATTATACGTAATTTCTATAATAACAAGTGATTTACTTCAGTTGGTATCAGAGTAAAGTTTCCAAGAAACACTGTTACAAAGTGAGGACAAAGATCCATGGCTGAATCATATGTTTTTATAGCTGAAGGTACCTCAGTCACAAGACCTCCTACATTCAATGGCAAAGACTATCATTATTGGAAGGACAGAATGCAACTCTTCATAGAATCCACACACATTGATCTTTGGGATATCGTTGAAAGTGGTCCATATATTCCAACAGACTACAAAGGGAAAAGCATCTCTAGTGACCAATGGTCAGCTGATTAGAAAGCTCGTGTTCAATTAAATTCAAAGGCCAAGTTCTTTTTAAGTTGTGTTCTAAGCAGAAGTGAATATGATAAGGTTCATGGATGCGAATCTGTAAAGGAAATGTGGGACACATTAGCCATTGCATATGAAGCCACAAACCAGGAGAAAGAATCCAAGATTGGTATTCTTGTTTATTAGTATGAGCTGTTCAAGATGAAAGATGTGAGTCTATTGATCAAATGTTTGGACGATTCCAAACAATCATTAATGGACTTAAAGCTCTGGGAAGAATCTACAATAGTTAAGATCATGTCAGAAAGATCTTCAGAAGTCTTCCAAAAATATGGAGACCCAAAGTAACAGCAATACAAGAGACCAAGGATTTATGCAAACTAAAGCTAGATGAATTGCTTGGTTCATTGAAAATCCATGAAGTAGAGCTTGATGAAGAAGATAAACCCAAAAGGGACAAATCTATTTCATTGAAGGCCGATCAGAAGAATCAGAAAATGCAGAAAAATATAAGCACGTCTTCAAAAGCATTAAAGATTGAAGAAATCAAGAATGATGATGCTAGTGAATATGATTAAGATTTAAGTGAAGATGAAGACGAACTATCTTTTATTTCAAGAAAAATTAGAAGGATGTGAAAAAGAAAACAAAGGGAAATAAAGACTCCTCTTTAAAAAAGATTAGCAAAGACGATTCGAAGAATGAGAAAAGCTCTATCGTCTGTTATGAGTGTAATAAACCAGGACATTACAAGTCTGAATGCCCCTTGCTCAAAAGAAAACAAAAGAAGAGTCAAGGAAACAAAAAAGGCATGATGGCAACATGGGAAGATCTGGATTCTTCTGAATCTGAATCCAACTCAGAATCATCAGAATAAACAAACATATGCTTGGTAGCTGAAGGTGAAAGCGATGATGAGGTAATCTCTGACTTTAATGATCTTCAGCATGCCTGTTTATAATTGTTAGAAGATTCACATGTTATTCTAAAACAATATAGATTGTTGAAAAAGAAATTTGTTGAAAATTCTAAAAACACAAAAATCTTAGAAGAAGAAAATGTCTGCCTTAAAAAACAAGTAGACGATATGAAAAAGAAATTAAATATAGATAAATCTAAGGAAATTAATCAGTTAAAATAAAGGATTAATATTCTTTCAGCAGCTTTATCAAAATTTACAGAGAGTACAAAAAGGATGAATGATATGATTGAAAGTTATAGACATCCAGATGATAAAAGTGGTTAAGCTTTTCTGGTAGAAATACAATTCATAATAGAAATGTTTTTCGTAATAGGAATTTTGTTCCTAATAGAAAGAAAAAGAAACAATATTCTTATTATTATTCTAAGAATAATTATAAGACTAACCCCAAAGAACCCAAGAAAATATGAGTACCTAAGAAGGATATAATATATATTGCATGTCTCTTTACTTGGAAGAAGTAACCACCGTCAATGGTACTTAGACAGTGGCTGCTCGCGACACATGATGGGCAGAAGGTCTATATTCTTAGACCTCCAACATAAGCAAGGAGGATTAGTAACTTTTTGAGACAACCAGCAGAGCAAAATAATTGGGATCGGTAAAATTGGTAAGGATTCCTTTTCGTCTATTAATAATGTTCTACTAGTTGATGGTTTAAAGCATAATCTAATTAGTATTAGTCAATTATGTGATTTTGATTTTGAAGTATTCTTTAATCACAATTCTTCTTTCATTAGAAACAAGGACGAGTCCATATTCTTTTCTGCCAAGAGACAAAACAATCTTTATGGAATTAACTTAGATGATTTGAAAAGTTAAAATATTTCATGTCTTATGTCAAAAGATGATGAAAAACTGATCTGGCACAAAAAGCTAGGTCATGTTAGTTTTAAACACCTTTCTAAATTAGTTTGACATGATTTGTAAGAGGTTTACCAAAGATAAGTTTTAACAAAAATTTCTTTTGTGAGAGTTGTCAGAAAGGAAAACAGGTTAAAACATCATTTTCGTCTAAGAATATTGTAACTTCGTCTAGACCTCTAGAGCTGTTACATATAGATTTGTTTGGTCCAACCAGAACAGTAAGTCTTGGTGGAAAGAAATATGGTCTTGTAATTGTTGATGACTTTACTAGATTTTGTTGGATATTGTTTTTATCTTATGAAGATGAATCTTTTAGATGCTTTAAAGTCTTATCCAAAAAGTTACAAAATAAAAAAGAAATTTCTATTGCTGGAATTAAGAGTGATCATGGTGTAGAATTTGAAAATAAAAAATTCAAAATGTTTTGTGAATAGAATGGAATTTTCCATAATTTCTCTGCTCCTCGAACTCCTCAACAAAATGGAGTTGTAGAAAGAAAGAATAGGACGATTCAGGAAATGGCAAGGACTATGCTATGTGAA
>JANQBM010000004.1:9967474-9979870 GCA_025594535.1 Erythroxylum domingense | reverse complement strand
CCTTAAGTGAAGACAAATTCAAGGAAATAAGACGAAATCTGAACATGGTAATGTTAAATGACCATTCGTCTGAAACTCTATGATCCAGATGATACGTCCTAATGAAGCTAAAAAGTCGTAAGGAATAGTAACGGTAATTTTCACTCAGTAGTATCAATTTTATGATTACCTGTGGATCAATCACAGACGTTACAAACGGTAACTTTTTAAGAGTGTTTATAAAAAGAAATCTCTCAAAATCTGCAGTACTCTACATTCTAGAATTTTCTTAGTAACCAACTTACTTCAAAGTGCTCACAACAAAGACGATTCAATCTTCTGCTCTTTACATCAAATCTTTCTCATTTTTATTTCATATCTTTCTCTCAATTGTTTCTATATACTAACCTCACTTCTTTAAGTGAAATACATTTCTGTGTTTAATGTTTATACATTACAGATTACAAAAATTTCGAAATCTCTTGTCTATGGGAGACTCGTTGATTTCACTGCTCTGAAGGAAGATCGAATGGATATCAAACCTGAGATAAAAGTAATTGGATGGGAAATTTTCTTCAATATCCGAGAACCAGTGTATCAAAATGAAGTATATGAGTTCTGGAAAAATGCAAAGATGGTAGATAACGCCTTAGTATCAATGGTAGACAGATTATCGGTGATTGTTTCACAAGATTCTATTGTGAGGGCTACTGAATGTCCAAATGAAGGAGCAAAACTGTTCAACAATATAAAGTGGATTGCTCAAAGTCACATAAATGAAGACAACATCAATCAATAACTATATGGATTAAATAATACAGGAGTCAAGAAGTCTTCAAACCTAATTCTGACGGCTAGGGTTCTTCATTCAATTCTTCTTCACTGTATTTTACCAAGAGTGGGATCAAAGGATTTGGTGATGATGAATGATGAACATTGTCTATTTCATCTACTCACACACCAATCTATTAATCTTCCATTTTTGATTTTGACCTACATGATAAAGGCTAAGGAGGATTATCATCTGAAGAGCGGTTCGTTACCTTACGGTATGCTATTGACAAGATTCTTCAAAGAATTTAGAATCCTACTTGATAGAGGAAACAAAGTAAAGCTGAATATAAAAAGTGTTATCAATGCCTCTTCTATTCGTAAAATGGGGATTAAGACTAAAACTGAAACGAATAAAGATTTCACATCGACGGCACAGTCTAAGGAGGAGCTTTCAATCAGAAGAAGCAGGAAAGAAGATGTTTTATTTGGTATGCAA
Source organism: Erythroxylum domingense (assembly GCA_025594535.1). NCBI lineage: Eukaryota > Viridiplantae > Streptophyta > Magnoliopsida > Malpighiales > Erythroxylaceae > Erythroxylum > Erythroxylum domingense. Next base: position 9,978,621 of record JANQBM010000004.1, on the reverse strand, counting down.
GCAAAACCTCAATCAACCAAAAGAATCTCAGTTGAGGTGGCAAAATTTGAACAATCGTCTTATAAGTCAATACAAGCCAAGACGATTCTTGAAAGGAAGGAAAGTATAAAGGTTCAATAACTAACTCATAAAGTGTCTTCAAAGAGGAAGGCTAAGACGCTCCAATCAGAAAGACCTGAGAAGTATAGAAGGTCACCAAGATTGATGATCTTACGACAATAAGAACAAAAAAAAGCAAAAAACTCTAATTCTTGGTCAAGTTTCGGAAAGTGCAAAGGAACAATAACAACAATAGCAGCCTACTAAAGCAATTGTCTCTATCCCTCAGACTCAATAAGAACAATTGATTGGAGAGACAGAGATAAAAAGGAAGTTAGTATTTGAGCAGAAGAAGTCTTAACAACAACTCTCTTCCAAGCCGGCTGAAGAACAAAGGAAGACGAAGAAGAAGGTTGAAATGCAGTAACCAATCTACAACCCTCCTCAACTAATGAAGAAAGAAGATTTAAAGATGAAGATTATAGAAGATTCAATACCTGATCAAAACAGAGGTTCAATTATCATCAGAGAACCTCTTAAACGAAAAGTTAAGGTTCAAGTTGAACCTGTAACAGTAAACGATCAGACGATACATCTTCTTCGCCCTGAAGAAAGAAGATTGTATGGAATTCTGCGAGATGAAAAGGTAAAACCATATCCATTGAAGATGATAAAAAATCCCTATATAATCTACCCAGTGACAAGCAGAACAACAATAAAGATTGTATCAGATGTACAACCTAGACGTCCAACACTAGTAAACAGCAAAGACAAAGGCAAGAAGAAGAAATTTCCTGAGAAACAAGAAGATGATCTCACGGAAGAAGAAATTCGAGTGGAGATGAAGAATATAGACGATGTATGTCGTGCAGCTCAACCTGTAGGCGTCTATATTTCACACCATATATCAAGGCCTTCAGGAAGTAACTTTGTCACATCAACCACAGATGAAAGATTCAAGGTCGTTGGGACAATATCGAAAGGAAGATACAAAAATATTAAAATTGAAGTTATCAATTTCTACTTAGAAACCTTTGTGCATTTACTTATTCATTTTAAGCCTTTAGGTTTCATTCCTTCTGTCAAAGATATCCTACACCTTCTAAGAAAACCATTTTTCAAACTACCTAATCCTGATGATCTTGACATTCCACACCAAACACAACCTTTCCAATTACGCTCTACTAAAATTATTGACTTAGACGATTCAATCAGAAAACCGTTTGTCTCTGAGTATCTTCATCCACTAAATGAAAAGTTATAAGATTCTACCGATAATTTGGAGTTCTTGAAGAATTTCATCTCACGGACTGAAGCTAGTTAGAAGTAGAAGGAAGATGAAGAAACCTTAGCTAAACATATTAAAGAAATTGATACTAAGGTTGATGAACTAAGTGACTTAGTGGGTGATCTTCATGAGGAAGTAGCACTTCTACATGTGACTATAGAAGAAGACCTCAAGACGATCCATACTGATATTCAATATATGTTCTCTAAAATATTGAAGTGTCTGAAATGATATTTTTTTATTAATAACAAATAGGGGGAGAATAGTAGAAAGGAAAGGAGAATTAGTATTAGAAATTTATTTGAACCAAATATGGTTAGTGTGAGTGGTTCAACACTCTCATCCCTTAATCAGAGGTCTCGAGTTCGAGTCCTGGGAATAGAGAGACCTGTTTGGCCAGCATTTTACCCATTACGGGCTAACCCGGTGCGAGCGGGGATTACTCTGGGTGTGGATTGTGATGAAAGTCAAATAATAATAATAAAAGAAGTGTGGGAACTGTTTTGATGAGTTTGTTAAGTGCGCAGATAAATGTAAGTAACACAAATCATCAAATCAAAATGATATTCAACAGCTGACTAAGACAAAGTGTAAGACGGACCAGACGAAGTCACATGTCTAAGACAAAGTCATAAGACGAAGCGAAGTTATAAGACGAAGCGAAGACATACGACGAAGGGAAGACATAAGACGAAGCATACAAATCAAATCAAGATGATATAATTAAAGAATAATCTACAACGTCAGTTAGTTAGTTAGTTGGAGTTGATTACAGGACTCAACTAATAACTGATCTTTGAAGATTCTACAAACCGTTTTCATAAGAAGACCGTTAGAGAATTAGACTATAAATATCAGTTGTAGTCATAGACAAAACAACTTTCAACTTTTAACTCTCAACTCTCAACTCTTTACTTACACGAAATAATTTTATGATCAAATGAGTATATCGTAAAAATATCCTGAGTGAAAAGAAGGAAGAAAAGAGATCAAGGACACGTGTAACGTGAGTTTAGAAAACTCAAACAATATCTTTTCAAGTGAAAAGGAAAGCTAGAGCTTGAAGAAGCTAAGATATAAGATAATGAATACTTTGTGAAAGAGACCTGAAGAGGCTCTGGAAGTGAGAAATAATACTTGTAAAGTTGCAAGAGATAGTGAAATCTCAGAAAAACTCTGAGGACTAGATGTAGCCCAAAGGTTAAGTGTGAACTAGTATAAATCACAGTGTTATATTCTCTAACCCTTATCTCTTTAATTTCTTGTTGTTAGAAGAATATATACTATTTCCGTTGTTACATTACTCAAACAAAATAAGTGCGTTGTTTTGTAATCATCTGAATCTTTCAAGAAAATTAAGAAGTTTTTTTAAAGATTACTATCTTAGACGATTTAACACAATTCAACCCCCTTCTTGTGTATTTGACATATTATACATGATTTCTATAATATCAAGTGATTTACTTCAGTTAATACATATAGGTCTAGTTAGGAATCAACAAGATGCATTACTATAGTATATTGGTGAACTGATCAAAGACAAAAAATCTTGATTAATTTCTTAGTTTATTGTAATATTGGAATAAATTTTATCAAGTTTGTTGATGCTTCTAATATGGAAAAAAGCGATAATGTTGTCGAGGGGGTTAGACCAAATAATGTTATGCAATTTTTTAGATATAATGCAACTAATTATTTATCAATTAGGAATTTGATACAATCAAAGTATGGTCTTATTTATTGGTCTCCATGTGTTACTCATTATATAATTCTTACTTTAAAAGATATTGGTGTTACGGACTATATTTTTAGTCTTGCTTCACGTGTATAAAATATCACATTTTTGTCCTGGTTAAGAAAGCAAAAAGATTTGGTTGAGATCGTGCATCTTACTGCTACCAAGTTCGCAACTACATTTATTACTTTGAAAAGTATTTTTAAACATAAACAACTACTTTAAAATTTAGAGCAAGTAGACATTTTTCAAGTCATAAGTTATCGAAAGTGCAAAAGGAAAAGAAGTTTGTGCTATTATTCTAGGTAATAAATTTAAGGTTGCTTGCTTGATCATTGTGAAGATTATGACTCTGCTTATAAGGTTATTGAGGATTGTTGACTTAGATGAGAAGCCAACTTTGTGATATATATATAGGAAAAATTATACAAACCTTATATAGATATTCTTCACTGACAATGGGATAAGCATCTTACTCAAAGGATCCATTTAGTAGCTTGATGTCTTAATCTTCATTACTTATATAGCGGAAACACATGTACAAATAATATTATGGGCAGTTTGTTTGATGTGATTTAATGCAAAGATATTTTCTCTATTGAAGAGCAATCAAAAGTGTTAAATGAAATTAAATTGTATCATGAAGGTCTAGAGATTGTTGCTAGATCATTAGCAAAGAAAGAACTTATGATGAAAAAAATATAGCTTGGTAACTTTTCATACTTTTAGTTCATTCTTTACTTATTAATAATATATATTTTTACTTTTTATAAATATTAATTTAAAATACAGATGAGTGGTAAAGATTACTTGGTGAAAGTGCTCCAATATTGAGAAAAATCACTTTTAGATTACTCTATCAAACAACTTCTACATCAAGTTGTGAACATAGTCGGAGTGTTTTTAAATGTATTCATATAAAAAAACAAAATTGTTTGGAACTTCAAAAACTTAATGACTTTATTTGTATTGCTTCTAATTTGAGAATAAAGAACAAGTATTTTATAGTTTTGTTTTTATTTTTTAATAATGACTTTATAATTTCTTTGTTATGTATTTAGAGCGCTTAGTAAGAAGACAATGTATGATCTAGTTGATATTTATTTTATTGACCATATAGATTTTTTGATCGAAGAAGAAGAACCATCGCCTAATCTTAATTATAACAAAACTAAAAAAGTGATATATGAAGAAAATTTATCTGTTACGATGAATGACTTAAGAAAATCTATTGCTGGTCAATATATATTTTTTATCATATTTAATTTAAAATTATAATGTATTACAAATTTACCATTGAGAATAATTTCATACGTTACTAATTTACAATTTATGTGAATGCAATAAAAGAAGTTGATTTAAATACTTTGGATGAAAACACAGTTTACGAATCTTTAAATAGTGATGGAAAATTTGGAACTTTTGAAGAGAAGACACAACCTCATTCAGAAAATACAAATTTTGATTTTTGATTTTTATTATTATTTTAATTTTTATATTAGATTCAGGTTTATTTTGAATTATTAGGTTAGATTAATTAGTTATTATATAATAATAGACATTGGTGTATTTTTATTTCAATTAAATATTTTTTCTATTTATCCTTATATTTTTTATTTTTATTTATTATGTACTGGTTTTATAACGGTTTAACACTAACTGCACATTTAAATCTTAAACTTTTCCTTTGAACGATTTTATGTCCAGTTCAATTTTTAAAATATTGCCTAAAACATCACATGATTATGTTGCATATTCTAAATATGTACTAAAATTATATGCTTATCTATCATCCTTTACATCCCAATTAAAAGGAAAATTTCATGCATTATGTATAAGACACATTCTAAACCTAGAGCACATAATATTTTAAGGTAGAAATATGCATAATTTTTATATAAGATCATCCCAAAGGTGTATGCAACATTCTTCACATTCATATAGGTCTCTTTTATAAAAATAGAATAAAACAATTTCATAGTTATTATAGGTCTCGTTATAATCTTAAACTAATGATACTTGCTCTTATTCAATATAGGTCTTATAAGAAACAAATAAATATGACATTTGCTCAAAATCACTACAGGTCATATTTTATTAAAAAGAGCATGTCATATGTTAACTCATTTATTAGGCCTCACTTTCACATACGGAGAACTCCTAATCCATTATATATTTAGAAAAGAATATTATATCACCGGTGTCATCCATTAAGACCTAAAAATGCATATAGGCCATACTCTTATAGATTTTTTTTATATGACACTAACACTTCCAATTTTCATCATGTGAGATGTTATATTTATGGTGATTATGGACATATTTATATAAATTACTCTTTGAAACAATACTTGTTAAGTAAACCTACAATGTTATAGGTTAAAAAAGGTTTAAGAACTAAATTCTAAAGATTCAAGTTTATATGAGTATCATAGAATATATTGATTTAGTTGCCTTATAGGTCAATATCAAGTAGCATCAAATAAATACCAAAAATTGATACCACTTTCATAGATGTCAAAAAGAGAAACATCAATAATATCTTTATCAATTAGTTTTAAAAGAAAACCACCAAGAACCTTCACATAAGTCAAGTAAGGAAAGACCAATTGTTGAACCAAGTATGGACTAAAAGGATGCAACCATTGATGATATATAAAAAGGAGGTAATCACTTACTTCCATATTGATAATATTAGAGAAAAATTACTTGTACTCATATTTAGAGAGAGATAGAATTATTGCATATTTCCTAAGAGGAGAAAGATAGACTAAAATTTAAAATTAGTACATAAGAATTATAAATACTCTTTAATTTTATAAATGCTTTACATATACTCTTTGCCTATATGATAGAATTTTTAAAAAAGGAAAGAGGGAAGTTATTTATTTTTTAATAATTATATTTTTATATATCATATACCTTTTTTATAATGATAATAAGGGGTAGAGAAATGTGATATTGAAACTTGATCATCTTATAGATGTATAAATTAAGGGGAATGTAAATTACATATTGCTTTAACATAAGGGAGCTTACTCAATATTATTTATTTTCTCCAATAATCAAATATTTTTTCATCATTAGACAAGGAAGATTGTAGGACCAATTTAGGTTCTAAACTATAGTATTGATGATAACAAAAATATGTTACTACTAATATTTTTATAATTGGTTAAATTAGTAAGTTAATATATGAAAAATAAAGTTCAATAGAGGAGTAAAGTGAGAAAATAAGTCACTTGAATCAATTAAGCAATCAAATGATGAAAAAAACAGCAAAATAGAGCATATGTGCTATTCAAATGAAGAACCATAAATAAGAAGGAATCAAGAACATCAAAATTTAAGCAAATCATTATAATTCTTTTGTAACTTTATTTTAATCATTTTAATAAATTACGAGTTGAATTGTTGCATGATCATTTGCACTTAAGAAATGATGCATAAATTCATTTATAATCAAGAGAAAATTTGTTTTGATCTTTAAAGAAAATTTCTTATTTAAAAATTTTTATGGGAACTTTAAAATAGTTTTAAATTAAATTTTTATCAAAGGAGTGTATTTTGATCTTTAAAAGAACTTTAAATTTAAAAAAATTATTTCATTTGGTCAACCAATTTATGGGTTTGGGCGACCAATATTAGGATTTTGAATAGGTAAATCGACCATTATAGCTGTGTGATCAACCATTGTAGTAGTAGCATAACCAATGTACTTTAAAATATGTATAATGAGTTTGTGATAGTATTGACCAATGTGACATATTAGTCAACTATTATACTAGAATGATTGGCTAACGTTCAAAATAGTTGACCCATGCCACTGTTACTAGTTTGTTGTAATAACTAATTTTTGTTTCTAAAAATTATTTTAGGTTATTTTGATATAAATAAATGACATATCAGTTGTGGGAGTAATCTTGGGCACACTAGAGAGTTTTAAAGAGCGTTAAAAGGATAGAGAGTACATTTGAGTATATGTGTATATTGTATAATTGACACTGAATGTTAATCTATTGGTGTGAGCAAGAAAGGGAGTTCTTAACTTATATATGATTGTGCTAGTATAATAATAGGAGAAATTGATTGAATTACACACTTTGAGGGTTTCTCTTCACTTTAAACAAGATTTACAAAGTTTCCCTTCACTTGTGATAAGGAAGATATTATATGGAAAGTTCCTCTTCATCTATTAAAGGACGATAGTTAATTTCCAAATAAAGTTTAAGGAGTGGATATAAGCCATTGGTTATTTAGTTGAACCAATATAAAATTATTTGGTCTCTCTTTCTCTACTGTTTTTATTATTCTTATGTTTGTTTTGTAGTTATTTTATATGAAATTTTCATAATCATCCATTAGAGTAAGCAATTCATTTGTTAGTTTCAAAGAAGACGTATAATTCATTCTTATGCCCTATAGGGACCAACAAAATCTTTGGATGAACATTAAAACATGTGATTTTTAAGAGTGCAGAAGTGAATAAACAAATTGGAACATAAGCATAAAGGTATGGTAGAGGATTTTTTGAAGCATGACAAAGCCTAGAATACAAATATGTCAGATCCTATATCTATATGAAGAGAAAGACAGTAAGTTACATGATATAAGACATGAGCGTATCAGAACTTGTGTCTATGTGCAAATAAAAAAAGTGAGTTACATGCATAGGATATGATTATATTTATGATTGTTGTATTACCTAGAGATATATTTTTGGCACATTTCGAACATTGAAAAGATTTTAGGCCATATTAAAATCAAGCTTAAATTAGGTTAGGTTTAGTAATGTGGAAGTTATGTTAAATTCTACTAGCTAGAGTTTACATATCAATGTACTTGTTGTAAATTTAGTTATACAAAAGAGGAAAATTGTAATCTTTATATAAAGGTTAAATTAAATAGTGAAATCAATTGCTCTTGGCTTCTAAAGATAAAGGCACACTAAATTTTTCGAATCCCATTAAAAACTTCTTGTGTTCTTTTTTTTTATACTACTCTATTTTTACTAATGAATAAGGAAGGTTGTAATCGATGTTTTGATAATAAAAAAACAAAACTGCTACTAATAAATTTATTATTTTAATGAGAAGCAATATAAGAATAAGATATAGCCTTAACCCAAAAAGCCACCTCATAAAGATGATAAATTTTAAAAAGAAGTTTGTAACCTTCAAAATGAAGATCAAGGCACTTTAAGAGTATAGTATATTTTGTAATGTTAATTGTTATCTCATTTTATTAATTCGATAATCTTAAAGGCTTACCATGCATAAACATTTTTCTTACTTCATTAACTGAGTCTTTTATTCATCAAGAGATATTGAATCTTTTATTTTAAAAGGAAAAGCCTTTTATTCTTTCAAAAAATCTTTGAAATAATTCCGTTAAACAAATAAAGTTTGAGCATTTGAAGTTATTAAAATCATATTTTTTAGAAGGATTGGTTAATCAATATAGATTAGTAGTTAATTAATGCAAGTTAAATATGTAACATGAGTTTTATTGACACATTAGTTGACTAATATGTGATGTGGTCAACCAATATCTCTCTAGGACACATTGGTAGACTAATATTGTGTATTGACTACATGTTGGTGGACCAATATGTCCTAGTAGTTGACCAATATGTTGAAACTAGCTATTGTAATGACTAGTTTTTGGCTTCACAATTAGTAAGGGTCCTATAACCCTAAAAATACATTTTCCCATTGGTTCTTGGATGGAAAAGCCTTTAAGTGTTTTATAGACATATTTTTAAGTGTTAATCAAGCATTTGAATATTCGTTGCCTCAGATTGAGTAAGCGAGCCTTTTTTATTTTAGCAAAGGGATAAAGTGACATGTTTTAGGTTGTAAGTTTCTATTTGAGTTTTGCTTGTTGTACTTGGGGGTGTTTCAAGTGACATTACGATTCTTCTTCATTGTTAAAGAAGATTATAAAAGAGTTCCTCTTTACTAAAAACATAGTACACAAAGATTATTATTTTCTATGAAATAAGAGTTACAGTAGAATTTCAAGAAGACTCTTGAGAGTGGATAGGCAAAAATTATTTTTTGAACTACTAAAAATTCATTTAAGTTTCTCTTCCTTTACACTTGTTACATTATAGCTTAAGTGTATTGTTGAAATTTATTATTTTATATCATATTTTCATGTTTTATAAATTATATTCATTGATATAGTAAGTTTGTAAATATTTTTTTAAAATTTATCAATATACAATTCACTCTTCTCTTGGATGTTATTAGGTACTAGCTCTTATTGTATATTATTATAAGCAATTGGTATAAGAGCATAATTAGGGTAACAATGAATTGGATTACAAAGTTTAAAGTGAAAAAATTCAATAGAATTAATATGTTTAGACTCTGACGATGAAGAGTAAGGATTTTTTAACTTAGAAAAGTATAGTAAAGAGGTTGTAGGGGAATAAATTGGAATATATGGGTGCGATTGACTAGAAAGAGTTACATTTACAAATATATTATGTTACAGATATTATATCCCTCGTGGAGACATAAAATAAATTTAAGTGTCTATATATATTGAAGTCTCTCAAAAGTAAGTTGTATCTGAAGTAAAGACTATGTATGTTGGAGTGTAAAAGGAAACAGATCTGTAACAACATATTAATGCATTTATCTAAATAATCCATGACCTATTAAAGCTCAAGGTGTGACTATTGAAGAAGATGATAAAGCAACGAATATACTTTCTTATCTATTTATTGTAAATATATGTGACTATGCTTATAGTGGATAAGAAGATAATTGATATGAATGGTCTCTTGCTGTGTTGTTGGCTCACAATCAATAGATATAAAATACCAGTGAAAACTCTTAAGTTTAAAGACTATATGTGAGAGAAAATCAAGATTATAAGAGAAAGTAAGGAAAAGATGGCTCGTATAAAAGGAATTCTAGCTCTAAATTTAAAAGTAAAATGACAATTTAGTGTTATAAGTGCGAGAAAATACGATATATTAGGATGGAATATAGAAATAAGGAGTAGAGTGATAAAAAGAAAATTAATGATTTGTGAATGTCTATTAATTACGAGTAGAGCAGAACTTGTAATTATAGCAATAAAGATATGATCTATGTTTTTACCATTCAAATTTAAGACTCATAAATTTTAGATATGGAATGCTCACATCATATGACACAGAACAAGGATTCATTTATATTGTATACATAAAAAAACTTTGGCACCATCTACTTAGAGGATGATAAAGCTTGTACAATTGTTAGAATTAAAGATGTCAAGGTCAAGATGTTTGATAAAGTTGTTAGGATGTTGTACATTGAGAAAGAACTTGATCTCTGTTGTCAAGAAGTTATTTGTTGTTTGATATATGCTAGATTTGAAAAAATAAGGTTGCTTTAGGCATTTTACATGCGAACAATTTTGGAAATAAAATCGATGAGAACAATATTAAGGTGTTAAAATGGTCCAATGATTATGATAAAAGAGTTAAAACTGAAGGAAAATATCTACAAACTGATAAGGAGTATATTGTAGGTGAAGAAGCTAAATAGTCAAGTTAAAGGAATATATTACTGCATTACGACTCATATGGCTAGGTCATTTAAGTGAATGAGGAACAACATAACTTTATAATGAGAGCTTATTAAAAAATGTCAACATTAAAAGTTAGACTTATGCAAGTTTCATGTTTTTAGTTAAATGTTTAAGGTAACCTTCAAACATGCAATATTTGAGGAGTAACATATGTTAAGACAAATATATAGGGAGGACATTATAAGGTTAATAAAGAGCAATACTGGTTTAAAGATGGTATAAGAAAAATTAGAATATCTTGGAATATATGTTAAAGGGGCTAGAAATTCTAGTTTAAAAGATAGAAGAATAATGTCAGGAGAAGAGTATCAACACAATATAACAATAAACAAATCAAGATATAGCATCAAATCTCTAAGTGGATATCATTGGGAAGACTTAGTCTTATATGCTTTTACTATTAGTAATAAGAATCCAACTATTAGTCTTATATGCTTTTACTATTAGTAATAAGAATCCAACTATCTTTCAGGGAATTATGTATAATCATAAGAAGGA
>JANQBM010000004.1:9897887-9909389 GCA_025594535.1 Erythroxylum domingense | reverse complement strand
TTATTCACAATTATACCGAAAAAATGTCATGAATGCATGTACAGTCATTTTTCATGTGCAAAAATCACTGATCACGTATATATGTATATTATATAATGCATGAGCATGGGATGTGTTTTTCCTAATTTCTCCGATTGATCTCACGTGTACCAGTTTCTGTGGTTCGACCCTTTGTATGGAAAAGGGATGTTACATTATAAATATAATCTGTTAGCATTTATTATAAGGTTATTCCATCCAATTTCAAGCATAGTTAATAATTTTATAGAAATTTAGTACATCAAAAGATATGCTTTGGATTGTTTTCAAACTCCCTTAAATATTGGCATGTTAAGTCTCATGTTTATGTTTAGAGAATAGTTGTGTTCATATATGAAGAATACAAGGTATTTGAGTTTTTAATAGCTTTAATTTCATTGTATGTAAAAATTTATGCATATGTTAATAGTTTAAACTTTATGTGTTAAGTAAATTTCATAAATTCATATTATAATTCACCTAATTTCATTGAAATTATGGAGTTAATTTTAGTATCTATAACATATCAGTTAAGATTCTATTATTTTAAAATAGGGGACTTGAGAAATTATTGATAAAATAATACAAATAGGAGTATCTTTCATGTATCATAACCTTTAATTTCATATAATGTTAGCAATTTAAGGAGTATATTTGAGTGTTTAGAAGCTTCAATTTGTTCAAGAATATATATTTGGCTCAAGATTGTAATCATATTCTTCATTAATTGAATGATTCTTGAAATATAAATTTATTGTATATGACAGTTATTCCATATAATTTTAAACACCCTAATTGATTTGATTTTTTTATTAAATTGAGATATGTAGGCTTGTGAGTGTATCCTTTAAATGATTACACATGTTTATAAACATGATCGTGTTAAATACTATATTTTTCTTTGGGGAAGATAGGGAATAGTACATAGTGTCCAATGTATCCTATAGTACACAATGTCTAATATATCCTTCCCATATTACTTTGTAATGCATAAATGGAGTAGTATATAGTTGACAACATAAAATTGTTGTTGCTCATGTTGGTCTCAACATCCATACAAGACTTTATTCATGAGTATGTTTATTCCTGCGTGAATTTTTTGATCAAGTTTAGATGATTACTCTAACTTAAACATGATCATATTAATAGTCACATGAATTTATAGAGAATATATGGAGTAATATCTTTGAGTTTTTAGTAAATTGATTATCAGCCTATCTAATTATTTATGCAAATGTTAATAGTTTAGACTTGATGACTTATGTAAATTTTAGGGATTGTGATTTTGTTAATGATATTAGCGATAAAATGAAACAAAAGTGTATTATAATTTTAAGAAATTAAAGTCTTAAAATTAACGTCACAAGTTCATGTGTATGATAATTAAGTCAAAGTTGCAATCAATACGTATTAAAACTTTTTTCCTTTTATGCAATTTTAGGGACGTTTAGAAGTGTATATGATATCTATCACTAAATCAATCGTATGTATGAAAACATTAATGTAATAAGAGCTTAAATGAAATTTGAATGTGTGATGGTATTTGTTGTGTAATGGTGTGTTATTGTGTATAAGGAATTATGCCATAGTTTTAATAATGTAAAGGTATTGTTTGTACTCAATATTGGAATAAGTAAAAGTGGAAATAGTTAGTTTATTGTGAGGTTTTCATATTATATAATGATGTGTCAATGTATGTAAAGATCGATGGTATTGCTATAATAAAGGCAAGGTCTTCTTTAGACAATATTTTTCTTATTTAAAAAGAGTGATGGTAATTTGTATATGAAGGCATGATACTTTTCATAGGGAGTCATTGTATGGTTTTTACATAAGTTATCTTTTCCCATAAGTTTTATTTCAAATTATTTGATGAATTAGGTTTGCTGTCTAGTGTTATTCCCACCTATATCATTTTTTACTTTTTTTGTAATGGAGGGAATATGTCAGTCATTTTGAGTCTTTAATATAAGCAATGTCATTTGAAGAAGCATTCTTATCATACCCATGATAGGTTGATATTTTATATGTTATTTATGGTGATTTTTTAGTACCTTTATAGTATGCTTTATATGAATTTTATTATATTTTTCTATGTTTAGTTTATTGTCATATAGGTGATTAATTTGAGAACATAATAAGAGATTTAGTGCAACTTTGTCTACATTTTGTCTACATTTTTCTAATTAATGAGATTTCATAATCATTTGGAAGATGAGAAGATGGACAACAACTTTGTAGAAGACTTTGAGAGCGAATTCAAACTTAAAGATACTGAAAAGTAGAGAAGTTAATGGACAAAGTACAATAAGCACTAGACTTATTGAGATAATAGACACTTATCTATGAAGAGAAACAATACAAAACTAGTGTCGATTATAACTAGGTGTCAAGTGTCAATTACACCTTTACTCGTGAAGACAACTTGGTGTCATACACTAATTACACCTTAATATGTGAAGGTTAGAAGTTTTAGAACAAGACTGGGTTTGATGTTGGTTCCTAAACACAATTTATAAGGATGTGTAATTATTTAAGGTACCTAGAACTAAATATTTGTAACCCTATCTATAAATACTTATAAAATTTAACCTATAGAGCTTCTACAAACTTTATACATCTTCTCAAGGAGTTTTAGTTTAGTTTTGCAAGTATTTGTTTTTGTTTTTGTTAGAGGAAGACTTGGTACAAGAATTGAAAGAGTTTGAGATATCTTCTCTTATTCTTTTCCTATACTCTTTTCTTTTATATTAAATTTATTTGTTTATGTTTAATTTCCAACATATGTAGTAGCTAGAAATGTTATTTAGGGTTAAAGATGTAGCTTGTATAGATTTATTAAATTATTTATATATATGTTGATTATCTTACTAGTTGAATTTACTCTTTTTAATCTTAATGATGGATTTGTGATTGGCCACCATAGATTCATTCTTAGAGATTGTACGAAGGACTAATAGGTAAAATTATAATTTGTGCACTAGTGAAACAAACAATTTAACAATAAAGAACGATGATATCCTAGATGTTTGTGATAACCATATATATTAACTATGATTAGTGAGTTTAATTATAGTAAATTAAACATTGATATGCAGTAGTTACTTAATTAGATATACTTGTATGCCTTGAATAAGGGGATAGATACTTTAGATTAATTGTTATTTCAACCTAGACAACCAATTTTGTCTGATAATTAGAATTTCATATCAATGAACCATGTATCTCTAACATTTGTTTTATTGATTTTTCTTTGTTACTTTGTTTCTTTTGTTTTCTTTAATTTATTAATTAATCAAGAATATTAACACAATTCACATATTTAAATATACCACATGATACATGAAATGCACTTCTAATTTCTCATTATACATTATTCTGGGGTCCTAGCCCCTAATATAGGATATTAGGATGTTACACTTTTTCATTGATTAAACCCACATATTAACCTTTATCCTATTTTTCTGTAAAGACCTTTTTATTATTTTGAGCCTTGTAGGTTATTTAAATTATTTACTTGTTAAGAATTGAAGTTTGTGAAGGGTCCAATATTTCTTGAATTGTGGTATTGAATATTTGGTTTGAGTGAAAACAAAACAAAAGAACAAAAAACCAAAAAAAATCGTGAATAAGTTTATGGTACCAATAAAATTGCATTGAAAGGACCTATTTGTATTTGTAAACAAGTCGTGGAATATATTGTGTGGTAAATTTCCTTTAAATTAACCCTTGTTATATCTCAATAATATCGTATTTAAGCCTCATTACAACCTATATAAAGACCTTTAGATTTTTGTTTCTAGTTTAGACATAAGTGGTGGAGGTATGATTTTATTGCAAATCTATGGTAAGAATTCTACTATGCATTGATTGAGAGTCTTGATACTTTTCATCCTAAACACTTGAGTGCATTGGGTGACATCCTAGTGAGGGTGTAAAGAATAATTCTTTTGACTCCAATGAGAATATGATGTGATTACAATTAATATTGCTTAGAAAAGTTAACTTTAGGATAATTTGATTCTAATTGTATGTTAATTTGATCCAATAGGATATAATGATTTAGAGTATAAATGGATAGATCAAGATTGATGATGGATTGATGTTGTAAGATTTATAATTTTGATTATGATTTGCTTAAGGATAAGCAAAAACTTAAGTGTGAGAATATTTGATAGATGCATAATTGAACATATTTTTACATCATATTTGATGTATTTTTTCTTGATAAATTATATTTTTTGTGTATATTTGGTACTTAATTTCCTGTAAGTGTGTTTATAGAGTATAATTGCCTTCACAGACTTAAAGGAGAAGAATTTGAATGAAAACACGAGATAAAATGAAGATTTGATGCACAAAACGGATGCACTGTCGTGCATCTGCCCATGCACGTCTCCCTAGTCATAAAAATTTATGATTTTCAGAGAACTTAGTTATACACAGCTTGATGCACAACCGTGCATCGACCAAAACCCTAGAATTTTATATAAAAGACATTTTCGAAGGCAATTTAAGGGATCAGACTTTTGGAGATGATTATAGACGTGGAGATTGTCCAGAAGGGACGATATTGATATAGGAATGTGGAAAACATGAAGAAATCATCGGAAGATCCAACATAATACAAGATCAAACCTATACCTTACAAGAACATTCAATAGAAGAGAAAGGGAGATTTAGAATTATAAACTCTTTTGTTTTCTATTTATTTTTCTTCCATTTTATGATTGATTCATTTTCTATTATGTGTAGATAAACTTCTTTAGTGTTTAGGTTAGATAAACCCTAGTTTGTGCTACAATATGTTTTAATTATTTTATTTAATACAATTGTTTTGATTGATCTATTGTAATTCGATTACGTGTTTAATATGTGTTATAATAGACTCGAGAATATTATATCATAATCTGATTTCATACGTTGAGATTGAAACATTCCTAGTTTTGAATAAATCTACCATAATTAAAAGGAGTTGATTGCAACCCTAGAGATAGGATGACATAACTCTTCCAGATTATGGTCCAATAAATTAATAAAACAATTGCATAATCGTTAGTTTTATAAGCGATTCCTTGTTTATGTGTTCAACGTCGATGCTCATTTCATTTTAATTGTTTAAGTTTTATTTTCTTTATTAAAATCCAAAATCGATCTATAGGTTAGATAATAGGAAAAAGGTAATTACTTGTAATCACTATCTTCATAGGATCGACCTATACTTACCGGTACTAGTCATAGCTACTCTGTGCACTTGCAGTTATTACAATATTGATTAACTTAGAAAAAAAGTCAATCAACCATCATATAAAAATTAACATCCATAAAGAATTTAACATGGTTAACTAAGACTTTATCTTATTATCTCTAGATGCAATGGGTTTCCTAGCGCTTTTCATATCTTAGATAAGATAATATATATGTACAACCTACTATAGTGTCCTCATCAATGGTGAAGCTTCTCATATTTTTAAGGGTGCTAGACATATTAGACAAAGGGACGCTCTTTCTCCTTTTCTCTTTACCATTCACATTGAAGTGTCATCTTATATTATCTATAAGAATTTAAACTTAAAGATTAAATTCAAATTTAACAAAAAAATGTAAGAAACTTGGGAATAACTCACTTGGCATTTGCAGGTGATTTGTTATTGAATTATGGTGATAATATTACTTCCATTGAATGCCTTTTGAGGTTAATTGACAAATTTAGCTCCCTTTCTGGACTTTTTATTAGTAAGGATAAAAGTCTCCTAATGATTTCAATATATCACCTTCAACTAATAAACTTCCTAAAATTTCAGGCTTAACAATCAAGGCTCCTCCTTTTACCTACATAGGAGTGGCTATCTCCTCGAGGAGAATTTCCTATATAGATTGTCAGTCACTCTTTGATGTGACTAGAAGAAGAATTAAATGTTAGACCACTAAATGCCTATCCTTTGCATGTAAATTGTAACTTGCTAATTTTATCCCCAGCAATTTGTACACTTATTGCTCTACTTATTTAATTTTACCTAAGAAAGTGTGTAAGGACATAGAGAAGCTTCTGAGGAAATTTCTATTAACAAGATATATGAGTTCTAAACCATGTTTAAGGTTAGATGGAATAATATTTGTTTGCCTAAATCTGTAGAGGGCTTAAGGATCAAATATGTCCAGTTAGTAATCAAATTATTAATCACCAAAGGCTTTAGTGAATCATCATTAATAAAGAATCTTTATAGATAAAATGGGTGAATAAGCATTGCCTAACAGATACGAGTATCTTGATAGTCAAAACTAAGAAGGACGTCTTTATAAATATACTACAGATCTTGAATCTAATAGAAAGCCTACAACCACTAATACTATATAAGATAGGGATGGTCTAACACGTGGTTATGGACTGATAATAGAGCACACTTGTTCCTCTTAACATGTTTCCAAACTACTTATGTATCATCTTATTATATCCTGCTATCGCCAGAGTAAATGTATTGATTAATGGAAGCAACTAGATATGTAATAACATATGCTCTAAAAAATTTTAAAGTTGCTTCCCTTCTTAATCCCTTAATTTGAGTTAAGGCGATACAGTTCTTAAAAGGAATCCTTTAGGTAAATTCTCTAATAAGTCTTGCATAGATGCTTTTAAAATATTAGCTCCTGAAGTTAATTGGTTTTCCATGGTTTAGAATAAGCTACTTGCTTCTAAAGTACCCTTTTTGCTACAGCTTGCAATTAAGGAAAGATTATCAACTCTAGATATGATTAAGTGTGTCTCCAATCCCTCACCTAATGCCATTTGTAGGCTTTGCTTGATTTTAACTGAATCTATCATCCATTTATTCTTTAAATGCTCTTATTCCTAGCAGTTATGGAATGAAACTCTAGCCAAATGCAACTTAGCAAACTACTAAATGGAGAATGATAATTCAATAGATCTCCTTCTTAATAAACTTAAGTAAAGAAGATCTTAAGTTAGCCCATTTAACTCTTAGTTTCATCATCTACATTATATGGTCAAAGAGGAACCAACGAATATTCAAAGACAAATCATGCCTTCCCGAGTTAGTAAATTAAATAGATGTTACTTGGATAAGGCAGATAACTTTAACTAGAGGAGCAAGTTTTGCATTCTCTCAAGATACAATGAAGCGATGAAACATTTAAATTTCTATTCGATATTGGTTATGTTTGATTCACACGAAGGCATTAAGGAGACAATTTCCTAGTAAGCCTTATTAGACCATCTAGGATATTGTAGCCTTATGGCTAAGTTTGATCCCCTAGTTTGACTATGATTTATATTTTAGTACACTCCTTGTAATGTATTATAGCTTGGTCTAGTAATAATATTCCTTATTTTCCAAAAAAAATTGAAAAAAAGAAAGAACGCAACACATTTTTAACCA
Organism: Erythroxylum domingense; assembly: GCA_025594535.1. Classification (NCBI taxonomy): domain Eukaryota; kingdom Viridiplantae; phylum Streptophyta; class Magnoliopsida; order Malpighiales; family Erythroxylaceae; genus Erythroxylum; species Erythroxylum domingense. The sequence continues at coordinate 9,901,974 of JANQBM010000004.1, read as the reverse complement.
AATTTAATTTTCATTCAATCCAAAGTCATTTAACATTGAATTGGGTTTAAATTTTGTCCTACGAGTTTCTAAGATATTGCTCTAAAATTTGGATTCATTCTTCTCGTACTGGTAATTCAATTTTTGTTGATTTCTGTTAGGATATATTGTATATATCTTTTATTTTGTTTTGGCATTTTAATTGGACATATAAGATATAACTTGTAAGAATTTTACACTACAGTGGAGTATATCATCATGGTGATGTTGGAATTATTTTACTGCTGGATTTTGTTTTTACTGCTGGACATATTGGTAACTAAATGGTGTTACTGCGGGTTTGTGTTGATTTTGTGGATTGATGAAATTAAAAGGATAACGTTGTTGCATGTTTGAATTTAAGTGGGACTATGATTATGTGAGAGATTTATGCATATATGGTCTAATCTCGCTGATGTGTGTGTGCGGTATTGAGTAGAGGTGTGTATACGTTTATTATATATAGAAGAATGATGTGTTTGTGTGTGACACACAATAATGAAGAAAATTGATTATTGAATCAATACTACAGGAGTGGTGCTTGTGTGTGAGTATGCTGAATAACGAGTGAGAGGTGTTGGCGTTGTACACGTTACTAATAAACAAAATTGAAGTGAATCTCTTGTGTTGCCAAAACCGTGGTTGTGGTGTGTGCGTTGATGGCGCAGTGAATGCTATGCTACGGTGAAAAGAGTATTAGTGCAATGGGTCAGTGTCAGCTACAGTGAAGTGGGTTAGCTTGTTAACTTTCAGTTTTCTTCATCTGGGGTTGTGAGATGTTATTCGTGAGATAAACATCGTGGGTTAACATATATTTTTCTAGACTTGGTCTTCTGGGATTGTACGTAATTTCTTAGCTATATCATTCTTCATTGGCTCAACGATTATTAATTGAATTCTTTATGGGTTGCGTATACTGTGGTTGGTGAATGTATTATCGGTGCAGCTGTGGTTTCGTGTTGGTGTTTATGTGAATCAACTCATTATTGTTGCAATGACTTCAAATTTATTTCAGTGGAGCTTAACTTTTTGGGATGTTGTTCTTTTCTTTTATCTCAAGTGTTTTCGTTATTGCTTTTAGTTATTTTATTCACTTGAGTTGTTCTTTAATTATTTAATTAATTATCTTTTATTAAGAGTGGTATATAAAAATCATTTGTTGAGGTTAACATGAGTCAGTCGTGTTATTGGGTGTGAAATTCTTTCACGGAGAGTGAGGTTGAGAGATAGTAGCAAGAGTTGAGTGGTGTCGGCTCAGTAAAGCTTTGGGTAAATCTATTGTACTTCGGTGAAAGTGATTGAGCTGAGTGAGGGCACCACAGACGTAGGCAAGGAGTGCCGAACTGCGTTAACAAATCTCGATGTTGATTTATTTTGTTGAGTTTAATTTTTCTGATTTTTATTTGTGATAGAGACCACCGCGGTAAAATTGGAAAGCTTTTGAAACGACTACCCCCTGTGGTTTTTCAATTAGTATCAGAGCAAGGTCACCAATTCAGAACTTGGTAGCAAGTTGGTGCAGATCCTAGTTTCGCAAACATGGCTACTAGAGAGGGTGCATCAATCAACAGACCACCACTGTTGGATGGTTCCAATTATCCTGCATGGAAATCACGGATGAAGGTCTTTATTCATGCACAGGGAACAAAATCATGGAACTCGGTGTTACGTAACTGGACGCATCCAATGATTACTGACGATAAAGCAGAGACAGTTCTAAAAGATCCATCTAAATGGACAAAATTTGAAGAAGAGAGGGCACTTGGAAACTCACAAGCAATGGAATTTTTAGTGTTATTGATGAAGGACACTTCTCAATGATATCGGCCTGTGAGTCGACTAAAGAAGCGTGGGAAACTTTGCAGACTATTCATAAAGGATCCAAATATGTGATAGCGTCAAGACTACAGATGTTAGTTATAAGGTTTGAAGAACTGAAGATGGATAAAAATGAAACCATTGGGGACTTTCATGAAAGGTTGCGAGATATAGCAAATCAGGCGCATCAACTCGGAAAGAAATATTCCGATCAGAAACTTGTCAAGAATACGTTGAGATCATTGCCTCCAAGATTTATTTTGAAAATTACAGCAATAGAGGAAGCCCACGAAATTAATGATTTGTCATTGGAGAAGGTAATCAGAATTCTTACAAATTTTGAAATAAATCTTTTAAATAGTAAGCAAGAAAGAAGCAAAGGATTGACATTACAAGTTAAAACTAAAAAAGGTGAAAGAAAGGTGAAGAGAATCAAATGTCATGAGTGTCAAGGTTTCGGGCACGTTCAAGCCAAATGTGCTAATACTTTGAAGAAAAGAAAAGGAAAATCCTTTACTAGCACTTGGAGTAAGAATGAATCCGAGAGTGAATATGATAGTGAAGAAGAAATCACTAATGATGCTGCGTTAGTTGCTTTACATAGCAAAAGTCCAGTTACTTGTCTAACAGTAACCGAGAAGGAAGTAACTGAAGATGAAAAAGTGAGAAAATCGGAAAATTTCGAGAAAAACGCAAATGATTCAACTCAAATCTCGATTTCATATTATGACAGTGATAAAAGTGGTTCAAGTGATAAAAAGGAGAACATTTACGAGACTTACAAATTAATGTACGAAAATGGGTGAAAATATGTAGAAAGAATAAAAGGTTGAAGGAAGAGAATCTCTCCATGAAAAACACCATCCAAGAGTTAGAAAAGAAATTGACATTGACGTCATATGAGCTTGGTGAAGCTAGAATGAAATTGGTAAGTACTAAAAAGAGATTGAGAATGTTGAATGGAGGCACGGAAAAACTAGATAAGTTGATAGAAACTGATAAGGTTAAAGGGAATTTCGAAGGCATAGGCTATAAAGGTGAGTGCTCGAAAGTGAATGAAGAAAAAATCAATAAGTCCAGATCAGCCCAAGAGGAAGAAGAATCGAAAAAGAATCGAAGATATGTACCCACATTTTATTTTTGTGGAGTCATTGGGCATATAAGGCCAAGATGTTATCAGTTACTACAGATGCTATTTTAAAGAAAACAAAGCCGAAAAAATATAAATCCTCCACAAAAATTTCAACATCAACCTTTAGTACCGAAATCCACTTGGGTTAGAAAGGGTCAAGGACAAGCACAAAGATGTAGTGAAGGAAAAACAAGAAATTGTTCATATCCACAGTTAGTTACTGCTTTTGAAGCAACTGTTCAAACTGAGGCTAAGTCAGTTACTTCAGATGAAGAAATCAATCAGACAATTGATGACCGAAATAATGTGATAAGAAATAATCCCATGTTTGAATTTCTTCGAGAAGCACCGGGATTGTGTGCTTTACATTTTTTAAGTATAGTTTGATGTTATTTATAAAAATAAAAAACAAAAAACAAAAAAAGGAAAAGAAGAGTCCAACAAAAATTTCTTCAGTTCTTCTTTAGTTTTTTTTTATGTTGCCATTATCAATCTATCTTTTTAGTAGTTTGCATTGTGACTTCTGTTTGGCTCCATCGAAGAACCTTCATCTCTCTCATCAGTATGGATCTCTCTCGGGCATCTGTCTCTCTTTCGAACATATCTCTCAGTGTTTTGAATGGTGGTAATTTGTCTTCTTGACGTGCTTATGATTCTTCCGCTGCACCTATTGTTGATTATTATGATTTGATTTGATATTGTTTTGTCCCAAGGGGGAGACATCAAATTGTTTGTGGTGAATGTTCCATTCAGGGGAAGATTTCAAGGTATATGCGTGACTACTTGTCTTGCTTTTTGGCATCTTTTTGTCTCAAGGGGGAGAAATTTAGATGATTGGATAAACTTTATGTTCTTTGGAACCTAATGTTTGATTAAGGGGGAGTACTTGTCATATGAATTGTGAATTTAATCTTTATATGTCCAATTATTGTAACACCCCACTCCCGGCTGGACCCGAACCCGATATCGACGGTGATATCCGAATCCGTGCCCTGCGAGAGTGGCGTGTCACATCACTTCACTCAACAAAAATCGGTATAAATTTTTTTTTGAAAACATCTATCACTTATCATTCATGTGGGCCCACTTTCTCTTTTTCCAAAACATTTTGTTTACTTA
>JANQBM010000004.1:9862657-9873111 GCA_025594535.1 Erythroxylum domingense | reverse complement strand
AAGATAGCATATGTGGACATATCTGTATCAAAACTATGAAACTGATACTATAATCTGGATAAACAAGATTTTATCATTAAAAAAAAGAAGAATATTTGATTTACTTTTAAAGGGAGGGGGCAGCAAGAGGCCATATGGAAAGAAACAGAAATTGAAAGAATCCAGATGTACAAGCTTTGCCTTTTCAATAAATTTAATGTAGGCTTGAGAGATTAAACATTCAAATAAGAAGCAAGTAGTAGTTCTTCAATTTGGCAAAAGAATATACTGTATTCTAGAACTAAATACACATGTTAGGTGCACATATTTTATAAATTCATCCTCAAAACTAAATGAATTGGAGTTTAGGAAGATGATTTTTGGTCATATACCTGAAAACTGTGACAACATCTTGTACAATGTATCAGTGTAGCCCGTCAAAATTCCCACACATATAATCAGAGACGAACCTTGACCTAATATATCAAATAACAAAAAGGAAAGAAAATGGCATCATGTACTAAGAGGAACAACAAGGACCATAAATTAATTTAAAGATGTATCCACATTGGCAACAAAGAGGGAAATGTAAACAACCAAACAACTGGACAACCAAAGAAAAAATGAGATCAACTGATAACAATGCAAAAAGCCACAGATAACTTATGTGCTGTTGTATTGCAGAACAGATGGAAGAGAAATACCAAAGCCAGATTCTGATATTGTATCACAGATCCATGTCATAGTCATTGCACCACAGACTAAAAGTAAAGATGTCACCATCACATGCTTGGCCCTGCAAAAGCAACACTAACTCCAAGGTAAGAATAATCTTTTCATACTATTCACAAAGGCCACTATAAAAAGACATATGATCAATGCTTGTATAAACAGGGAAAAAAAAAGCAACACTTTAAAACATCCCATGACGCAACAGCATTAACACATGTTTGGTTCACCAATCAAAGTAAAAGATGAATATCCAAGCATGATTAAATAATGAAGATATGATTATCAAATCAAATCAAATGAGTTGCCGAAACAGAGCTCTTGACACTTTACCTTTGACTGGAAGCATATATTGAATAGGGCAGCGAATAACAAGCAACCACAACAGCTTCAAATATTGCAAAACCAAGTGAAATCCACCATCTGAGACAGGTAGAATAATAAATCTACTCATAACCCAATAAAATTGAACCATCAAATAATAAAGACTTCATTCAGTAGCAAGGCCTCGTCTCACTGCTTAAAATGAATAACTAGACACACATATAACTCTTGATCCTCTCATAGCCATCTAAGCCCTCTTTCCGCAGCTTTACAAGGGAGGGAACGACATGACAGAGCACCTGAGAGTGCAAATTCGTAGAAGTTAGCAAATAATATAGAGCAATAATGCTGGAACCTTTATTTAGATGAAATGAAAATAAAGAAATCCCATTGAACCAATTTTATTCCAATCTGACAACTTTTGAACTAACACAAGGCAAACAATGGAGGTAAAACAAATGGCATGAAAGACAACGAAAATATTTTTCCTATTCCTTTATGCTGCCCCAGTCAGGAGACTCTCAACCAAATCACAGAGCTCCAAAAGCTTAAAAAACCCTGACAACTTATTGACACTGATGGAGAAAGAAAAACAAGTATTTTTCCCCCTTTCATTTGTGCTATTTGCATATAATGAACATGTGAGTTGATATAAGAAAGATGTTAACCTGCATGAGTATTGAAGCAAATATCTGGGGACTGATTCCAAGCTGGAAAAATGACAGTTTTAGCTCTGCTGTGAAATCACCAAGTTCATCTGTCAGAAAGAAATAAAACAGAACTCATAAGAACAAAGTTGGAGTCACCTGTTCAAAAGTTCTGATGTACTTAAGACAAATTGAAGTGATCGGATTGCCCAGAATGACATCTAGCATTCATTTGCTTGCATTTAGACATGCACATACAAATATTTAAGGTAACTCACCAACAGATCCTGAAACAAAGCTGAGGTAATCTTGCGGTATCAACCTTCTATCAAATCCAGGCAAAGGAATGAAATATCCAACACGACTAATAACAATTAATACAGCCGTCACAAATAACCTTCGCCGAATCTCACTCTTAAAAAATGCCTCGGCAGCATCACTCACTACAGAACTTATCCTTACAAAATTAAGAAACCTATTTCGGAACATTTTTGGTGGTAGTAACTGCAAAGTATTATAGTTGCTAACATCAGACGCAGCTTCATCATCAGGTCTTGATGGTACAGATGTTAACTCTGTATTTGCATAGTCACTTCTTAGCTGATTCGAAGAATGAACTGAGAAGTTCTCATTTGCTCTACCAAGCAATGAAAACTGGCTTCTGCCGAGTTGCCCCAGCTTAACGTTGATAGTGAAAGAGGGTTTTGTAACAAAAGAACAAAAACCTGGACGATTGTTTAAGTTGGCATTCTTACCTGCAACACATTTTTAATTATCATGGATAAGAACAAGAAGCATGAATCTTACACCCAAACGCTCTAGCGATGCACAACGATAACTTTGGCACGGAAAATCGATTATCTTCCACTCTAACAAAAAATTTGGCACTTACCTCGTGGTCTTGCAGGTAGAGTGCCAAGTAGCTGGGGAGCAAAACGACGAGTTGCTTCCATGGAGGCTGTGCTTGCGGCGGTACCTCCACTTTCAGTCACACAAACGCGGACTTCTCTACGGGCTCCACTTTCTTCTAAGAGTTTTTTTTTTTTTACCACGATAATATAACTAATCGTTAACCATTTAGATAAATATTTATAATAATAGAAAATCATCAATTATAATTGATATCTGTAAAATATATTTTGATTATTTTATAATATTTAAAAAATTATTATGTGAGCAAAAGCCCTAACCCCTCCTGCAGAGAGCCTAAGACCATTCCTCCCCCACGGCCACCCCTGAACCAACCGAAGCTCAACTTAGCGGACATGAAGTTCCAGATCGAGGACGTAACCGTCTACTTCCCTTACGACTACATCTACCCGGAGCAATACACCTACATGGTCGAGCTCAAGCGTGCCCTCGATGCCAAAGGCCACTGTCTCCTCGAAATGCCAACTGGAACCGGCAAGACCATCGCTTTACTCTCTCTTATCACTAGCTACTCCCTCTCTAAACCCCAGACCCCTATAAAGCTCATCTACTGCACTCGCACCGTTCATGAGATGGAGAAAACCTTAGCCGAGCTCAGATTGTTGCACAACTACCAAATCATGCATTTGGGTCCCGCCGCCAGGATTTTGGCTCTCGGCTTGTCTTCGAGGAAGAATTTGTGTATAAATCCTAGTGTTTTGGCCGCCGAGAATCGGGACTCTGTTGATGCGGCTTGTCGGAAGTTGACGGCTAGTTGGGTTCGGGCCTTGGCGGCGGAGAATCCTAATGTTCCCACGTGTGAGTTCTTTGAGAATTATGAAAGGGCGGCTTCTGGAGCATTGTTGCCACCTGGGGTTTATACACTTCAGGTAGGAAGGATCTTTCTGATCTTCAATTACAATAGTTTTTGCTTGTTTGTATGTTATTGACCATTTGCTATTGTGATCAGGATTTGAGGGCTTTTGGCAAAGAGAAGGGGTGGTGCCCGTATTTCTTGGCTCGGCATATGGTGCAGTTTGCAAATGTGGTGGTTTATAATTACCAGTACTTGCTTGATCCTAAGGTCGCTGGGATTATTTCCAAGGAAATGCAGAAGGAGTCCGTTGTGGTGTTTGATGAGGCGCATAATATTGATAATGTTTGTATCGAGGCACTTAGTGTCAGTGTCAGAAGACAGACGCTTGACGGGGCTTCAAGAAATCTCACTAGGATGCAACATGAGATTGATAGGTATGATATCTTTAGCCATTTGAGTGGATCCTCTTTACTTTCTAATGCGCCACAACCTTATGGTTTGAAATTCCTTGCTGGGCCTTTCTTTTCTAAATGTTGTGAAATTAGTATCTCATGATATTCGGTTCACTCTGCCAAAAATATGAAACTAATTCAGTAACTTGATTTTTTTTTTTCTTTCTATACCTTCTGCAAAACCAATCCTCTAGGCTAGACTTTAAACTTTGCTTAATTTTCTATAGATTGAACTTTACTTACATTCTTCATTATATTGGAATGCTAGGAAGGTTCAAGGCCACTGATGCTGGTAGATTGCGTGCTGAATATAACCGACTAGTTGAGGGTTTGGCACTTAGAGGGGACCTAGCTGGTACAGAGAATGTTAATATTCTACTTCTTGATTCTAAATATCTAACTCTTCTTTCAGACAATTTTCTAGTACTCATTTTATCTCCTTCCCTTCTCCCAACAAAAGATACATTTCTTTTTCTGCAGCCTCAGATTCTTGGCTTGCAAATCCTGCCTTGCCCAATGATATCCTGAAGGAGGCAGTTCCTGGAAACATACGACGAGCAGAGCATTTTATGCATGTCTTGCGCAGATTGGTCCAGTATTTAGAAGGGCGGTTGGATACTGATAATGTTGAGAAGGAGAGCCCTGTTAGCTTTATTGCCTCTGTAAATACCCATGCAGGGATTGATCAAAAAGCACTGAAGTTTTGTTATGATCGACTTCACTCACTTATGATGACTCTGGAAATAACTGACACAGATGAGTTCTTACACATCCAAACAATTTGTGATTTTGCAACACTGGTGGGGACATATGCTCGTGGGTTTTCTATTATAATTGAGCCTTTTGATGAGAGGATGCCTCATATTCCTGATCCAGTATTGCAGGTTGCTTCTTCTTCTTCTTGCAATCTTGGCATTACTTTGTTGTGTATAGCTTTATGTGTGTCTTTGCCATTAATTTTCAAGGGATTAGTCTTTTTTCCCTAATATTTTTTTATTTAATTTTGATCTCTATCGATCTTTTTAATTCCAGCTTAGTTGCCATGATGCTTCTCTGGCCATAAAGCCTGTATTTGACCGATTCCAGTCAGTGGTAATTACATCTGGAACTCTAAGTCCAATCGATCTCTATCCTCGTCTTCTTAATTTCCATCCTGTTGTTAGCAGAAGCTTTACAATGTCGTTAACAAGGGATTGCATATGTCCGATGGTCCTCACACGAGGAAGGTATGATATTTTAAGTTGGAACTTATTTATGGAATGGATCTTGGTATTTGACTTCCAATATACATTTATCTTGTTAAATTGTGTGACAATCTGTTTACCTGTGTTGCATTATTGTTTGCAGTGATCAACTTCCAGTAAGCACCAAATTTGATATGAGAACTGATCCTGGTGTTGCAAGGAATTATGGGAAGTTGTTGGTGGAAATGGTCTCTGTTGTTCCAGATGGTATTGTGTGCTTCTTTGTCAGTTACTCATATATGGATGGAATTATCAATTACTGGAATGAACATGATATTCTAAAGGTGATAAAGCGTCCTTGCTATCACTTTGAGATTACTGCGACCTCTTGGATATTACCTGACACTGATGTTACTGCAGGAAATAATGCAGCATAAACTAGTTTTCATTGAGACCCAAGATGTGGTGGAAACTACGTTGGCCCTTGACAACTATCGTAGGGCTTGTGATTGTGGCAGAGGTGCAGTTTTTTTCTCTGTAGCAAGGTATGCAAGATTGATGCTAAAGCGTAATTTTTATGGCAGGAATACAACATTGTAAGTTTGTATGACATAGTATTGAGATTACAGGGGAAAAGTAGCCGAAGGAATTGATTTTGATCGACACTATGGCAGACTGGTGATCATGTTTGGTGTCCCTTTCCAGTACACATTAAGCAAGTATGTTTTTCCCCTTCAATCATTCTTTGGCAAAGTGAGGCTTTATAAATTGAAATGATAATCTCCTTAAAAAATTAACTTTTTTGAAAATGGACAAATCAACTGGGATGTGTTGGTATGTGAGATATCTACCTATTTTTTAATAATAACTTGAATTAATGTCACAATGGCTTTATTGCAGAATATTAATAGCTCGATTGGAATATTTAAGGGATACGTTTCAGATAAAGGAAGGCGATTTCCTTACTTTTGATGCTTTGGTATGATATTAGTTCCAGTTTGAATCTACAGCAATCAGATTTCTTTAAATATAGGATTGGAAAACATATCTCTATCTTATATAAATTAGAAGTTGGTTAATGGAATTTTATTGAATCAGAGACAAGCTGCTCAATGTGTGGGCCGAGTGATCCGGTCAAAGGCCGACTATGGGATGATGATATTCGCAGACAAAAGGTATGACCTACATTGTGTCATCCTTTCAATATGGTATTCAACACTTTGTCAGTTTTGCATAGGAAGTTATTGGGAAGTAAATGCATAATCTTAACAATCTACGATTGTTACATCTTGAATTGTTCGGGCCACGTTCATTTGTGTCATCGTCTCATAGGTTTGGCATTGATCATATGGATGTTCATAAATATCTAACAGATTTATGTCCCCATAATATGTTCTTTTCCAATTTGTGCAGATATAGCCGCCATGATAAGCGCTCTAAATTGCCAAGTTGGATATTGTCACATTTACGCGATGTAAATCTGAATTTAAGTACTGATATGGCTCTACATATTGCAAGGGAGGTATGTCCTTGCATCGTAACATTGTCTACACTTTTCTCAATCGTGAACTTATGGTCCATAGAAGATGAGGCCCATAGCTTAGGAACTGAGTTGTAGATGTACTGACATGAGAAGTTTTGCTATTTCTAAGTATTTGGACATTGCCTTATCTGTCTAATTTGAAAATATTTTCCGGAGCTAGATTTTCTATTACATGTTATTTCTCCTTTCAGACCTATCTCACCCATGATATATGTCTTCGAGTGCCCGAGGACATCTACATCCCCAGAAGTTGTGTAATCTGATGAGGATGACCAACTAATGATGTTAAACATAGGTGCTTGTGTTAAATTTGCCTGGTTGGTTAAATAAACATAAGCCCGGATAGTGGAATTACGTGAATTCCTGAAGGCTAGAATTTTTGAACTATTACCCTAGAGATGTTTTAAGCAACTTTTTTTAAGTCTGCAGTACTATGAATTGATGCAACCTGTAAATGCTATTATTTCATGTTGACGAAATTTAATTTTGTTTTTTTTTTCAACCACCGCAGTTCCTACGGAAAATGGCTCAACCATATGATAAGACTGGCGGCAGCGTAAGGAAAACTCTGCTCTCACAAGAGGACTTGGAAAGGATGAGTGAGACAGGTTTGCAGGATATATTGTACTAAGGATTTTTTGACATCATGAACATCTGTCAAAGTTGAAGTTCATGATGTTGTTTAGTCTTATTTCATCCGGACCTTGAGGAGTTGCCATAGATTTTTCGACGACCATACAAAACTTTCTTGTTGGATATTAAAGGCAGTTTGAATTCTGATATTGAGAAACTATTGAAGATGTACTACACAGTAGGCAGCACTTGGACGTAAAATATAAATGAGGAATTGGGTTTATTTCTGTAGTGATTCCAGTGTGAAAAATTCCGTTTGTACTGAATCTGAAACACTTATCACTTGGGAAATTTTGCCTGTGGTTCCTTTGATTTACACAGGGCACTCGCCCTCAATATTAATCTTGGTACCTCTGTTCTTGTTCCACCCTACATTCTTTTGCCTCCGTGGACTTGAATTGGAACGAACTTGAGAATAAATTTGTGCATTAGTCCAACTATAAAGAAGTTAAGATCTTTATCTGGGAGCAGTGAATTAGTTAAACCCTTAATTTTTAGTATTATGACTTGATTTTTAGTGTTATGATGTAGTGAAGCTTCATTTGAAGTTCCATGATTATGGGAAGGCGTTGTTCTGGGGTAGAGTCTACTGCGCCTTTCTTCTTCTGCAATCGGCAGGGACTTAGTTGGCTTACCCTGCTTCTCTGCTTATCAACAAGCTGACTTAGTTGGCTTACCCTGCTTCTCTGCTTATCAACAAGCTTGGTACTTGGATCTCAGTGTTACCTGAAGGCCTTCCGCTTGATCAATAAGCCATCGCGAGAACGCAAGTAATTATTTGTTAAGAAAAAAAGGTTAAAATTCAACATCAAATTAGTAAATGTATACAAAATGGCATTAAAACATTAATTTCACCAAGTCAAGAAGTCCTAAGCAACTTGTCGAGGCAAGATTGGAGCTAGTTTGTACCTATCTCCTGTTACGTTGCGCTTTTTAAGTGGTGGTACCCATTGTAGGGACAATGTTTCCAATAGATGATGAATGGGTGAAAGGGTAATAGAATTGGAAAAATATGGTAACAAGGAAAAGGTAGAAAATTGAATTATTTTATTTCTTCATACTCATTTACATTTATATGTGCTAGAAAAGCCTACGTCTTTCAATTTCAAAGACTTGATATCTAATAAAAATCAGTGGATGTTCGTTCTTCTTCACTACTACAACCATAACTCTGCTAATAATTGTACAAAACCAAACTAAATCATATTAAGAAAGAAAAAAAAAGGTCAGTTCTTGACAGATTATTGTCCAACTCTACAAATTCTGATCACAAAAGGGATGCATCAGTGACGGGGTATTATTTGATTTAATGCTCTCTTCACCTCCACGATGCTCACCTTCCTGCCATTAACATTGTCCTTCACCTGCGTAACAAACAAAACATAAGTAAATAGCTTCAAAAGATCAACAAATGAAAATGAGCAACTCGTGCTTTTACATTCAAAGCTTGATATACCTTGGCCCTTAGTTCAGCCACAAACACCCCATTGCTCATGGAAGATTGAACTGCTGTCGTTTCTATTCTCATCTCCCTCAGCTTTTGCATTATATCTAGCAACAGCCCTTCTCTATAACCACATTGTAATTCCAACAACGCATCACTCTCTATTATCGACACTTCCACGCTGGGCCCATCTTCCCCTAGCTGCAGCGGTGGCGGTGCTGGTCGCGGCGGTCGCGGCGGCGATGCATCCAACGACTTGGCCCTTGCTGGTCCGCCACCACTATCTACTATCCTCAACTTCCTCTTCTCTGAGCCTTGACCAACCCTCGCTCTTTCTATTGTTGTGACCCCACTTTTCTGCTCTTTGGAATTACTATTCGTTCTCTGTGGAGTGTCTACAACTCGCGATCTTTGTTCGATCTCCATCTGCCGGTTTCGTGCCTCCAAGTCCTGTATCTTCTTACGCAGTTGCTTCACGTACTCTATGGTGTCCCCTAATATGGAAGCCTTGTCCATTTTGGTGACGAACGGCACTAGGGACCTCAGTATAATGAACCTCTCATTCAACTTCTCTCGCCGACGCCGTTCTGCAAGCACGTGGTTGGCGCTGAGCTCTTCCTGAGCCGCGCCCTTGCGGAAACGGGTGGCGGCGTCGCCGTCCCGTAGCTTGGGTGAGTTCTCTTCCCTGTACTTGCTGTGGAGGTAGGGTACGCTTAAGAGTATGTACTTGAGGAGCCACTGGGACGTTCCTTCAACTGGCACGTGGATGAGATGGTCGGAACGGCTTGTCCACTTGGCAAAGGCTGAGTGGGAGGAATATACGACGTAGGATGCTGACGAAGACTCGGCCCAGCGTATTGGCTGGTTTTGGAGGATGGCTGAGACCGTCTGGGAGTAGTGAGTGTCTTCTTGAGTCATTTCGTGGAGTGGCGACTGTCCTGCAAGTTAGTTAACCCATTACCCATGTTACCCTATCACAGAAAACGACATTAGCCTATAAAAATGCCCATGTTACCTAATGTTTGACAAAAGTGTGGGGTTGGGTAGGTTTGACAATCTTACAAAGTCCAAACTGCGCACGTGATGGAATGCAACAAGGATGAGGGAGAAGTGGCTGACACAAGGGTGATGGAGCTAAAACTGCAGTGGGACCAAAATGTAGAATCTAAGCGGTAAGATTTTGGAGAAATCAATGACCAATGTCATGTGACCTAAGCGTACCACTACTTTGGCCTTTTAACGCAATCAGTTAGACGTATTAGGTGACTGGATCCAGATCACTTGGGCCCTCCTACGTCCTCTACCTCAACCTAAATCCTCACAAAAACACGACCGCTTTGGCAAAGTCACTAACTTCCCTTTGAATTTCAACCAACCCAACTTGGAATTTCGATTCTTACCAGGAACCGGTGGTTGAAGGCTACCATTCAACGCCTCTTCTGCCCACCTGCGAGCTGATTCCGCTCTAAACGAGTCTGCTCGCCTTTGATTGTCCGCTGTATTTCCCGAACCCGTCAAATGGAATTCCGGTTCCATATTGTTCGACCCATCTTCAGGCGAGCCTAGCCGGATGTCCTCAGACATCTCCAATTGCATCAGCTCGCTTGGCTCAGCCACTGTCGTTACGTCTGGAGCGTTTTGGGGTTCACTCGGATGGGACGCAACGGTTCGACCACCGGTTATGGCTTCTGAATCTGACCCGTGTTCCTCCTCCTCCTCCTCCTCCTCCTCCTCCTCCTCCACCTCAATATCGACAGTGATACCCGAAATCGTGCCCCGCGAGGGTGGCGTGT
>JANQBM010000004.1:9665491-9679400 GCA_025594535.1 Erythroxylum domingense | reverse complement strand
AATATGTTTAAAACTAACATGACCTAGCTTTTTGTGCCAAATCAGTTTTTCATCATCTTTTGATATAAGACATGAAACATTTTGACTTCTCAAATCACCTAAATTAATCCTATATAGATTGTTTCGTCTCTTGGTAGAAAAGAATATGGACCCATCCTTGTTTTTAACTAAACAAGAATTTTGATTAAAGGATACTTCAAAACCAGAATCACATAATTGACTTATATTGATTAGAATATGATTTAAACCATCAACTAGCAGAACATTGTCAATAGTTGAAAAAGAATCTTTACCAATTTTACTGATCCCAATTATTTTGCCCTGCTGGTTGTCTCCAAAAGTTATTGATCCTCCTTGCTTATGTTGGGGGTCTAGGAACATAGACCTTCTACCCTTCATGTGTCGCAAGCAGCCACTGTCTAAGTACCAATGATGATGCTTGCTTCTTCCAAGTAGAGAGATCTGCAGTATATATTATATCCTTCTTAGGTAACCAAATTTTCTTGGGTCCTTTAGGGTTAGTCTTATAATTATTCTTAGAATAATAATAAGAATATTGTTTCTTCTTCTTAGGAAGAAAATACCTATTACAAAAAACATTTCTATTATGAATAGAATTTCTACCAGAGAAACCTAAACCACTTTTATCATCTAGATGTCTATAACTTCCAATCATATCATTCATTCTTTTTGTACTCTTTGAAAATTTTGATAAATCAACTGAAAGAATATTAATCCTTTGTTTTAACTGATTAACCTCCTGAGTTCTATCTATAGTAACTTTCTTTTTCATATCGTCTACTTGTTTCTTAAGACAGACATTTTCTTCTTCTAAGATTTTTGTATTCTTAGAATTTTCAACAAATTTCTTTTTCAACAATCTATATTGTTTTAGAATAGTATGAGAATCTTCTAACAATCCTAAATAAGCATGTTGAATATCATTAAAGTCAGAGATTACCTCATCATCAATTTCACCTTTAGCTACTAAGCATATGTTTGCTTGTTCTGACGAATCTGAGTTGGATTTAGATTCAAACGAATCCAGATCTTCCCATGTTGCCATCATGCCTTTTTTGTTTCCTTGATTCTTCTTTTGTTTTCTTTTGAGCAAGGCACATTTAGACTTGTAATGTCCCGGCTTATTGCATTCATAGCAAACGATAGAGCTTTTCTCATTCTTCAAATCGTCTTTGCTAATCCTTTTTAAAGAGGAATCTTTATTTCCTTTAGTTTTCTTTTTCCACATCCTTCTAATATTTCTTGAAATGGAAGATAGTTCATCTTCATCTTCACTTGAATCTTGATCAGATTCACTAGCATCGTCATTTTTTATTTCTTCAATCTTTAATACTTTTGAAGACAATCTTCTATTTTTCTGTATTTTTTTATTCTTCTGACCAGCCTTCAATGTAATAGATTTGTCCCTTTTAGGTTTATCTTCTGCATCAAGCTCTACTTCATGGATTTTCAGTGAACCAAGCAATTCATCTAGTTTAAGCTTACTTAAATCCTTGCCTCTTGTATTGTTGTTACTTTAGGTCTCCATCTTTTTGGAAGACTTCTAAGGATCTTTCTCACATGATCTTGACTATCGTAGATTCTCCCCAGAGCTTTAAGTCCATTAATGATTTTTTGAAATCGCCCAACATTTGATCAATAGATTCATCATCTTTCATCTTGAACAGCTCATACTGATGAACAAGAATACCAATCTTAGATTCTTTCACCTAGTTTGTGCCTTCATGTGTAATGGCTAATATGTCCCACATTTCCTTTGCAATACCAATCTTGGATTCTTTCACCTGGTTTGTGCCTTCATGTGCAATGGCTAATGTGTCCCACATTTTCTTTGCAGATTCGCATCCATGAACCTTATCATATTCACTTCTGCTTAATGCACAACTTAAAAGGAACTTGGCCTTTGAATTTAATTAAACACGAGCTTTCTGATCAACTGACCATTCATCACGAGAAATGCTTTCCCTTCGTAGTCTGTTGGAATATATGGACCACTTTCAATGATATCCCAAAGATCAATGTGTGTGGATTCTATAAAGAGCCGCATTCTGTCCTCCCAATAATGATAATCTTCACCATTAAATGCAGGAGGTCTTGTGACTAAGGCACCTTTAGCTATAAAAACATATGATTCAACCATGGATCTTTGTCCTCACTTTGTAACAGTGTTTCTTGCAAACTTCGCTTTGATACCAACTAAAGTAAATCACTTGTTATTATAGAAATCATGTACTATGTAAGAATACACAAGAAGGGGGGTTGAATTGTGATAAATCTTCTAAGATTGAAATCTTTAAAAACTTCTTGATTTTCTTGAAAGATTATAACAATTTACAAAACAACGCACTTGATTCTTTTGAGTAACCCAATAGTAGAAATAGTATCTATTCTTCTAACAACATGAAATTAAAGAGATAAGGGTTAGAGAATATGACACCACGATTTATATTGGTTCATGATTAACCTTAGGGCTACGTCCAGTCCTCAAAATATATCTAAGATTTCACTATCTCTTTCAACTTTTGCAAGTATTATTTCACACTTCCAGAGCCTCTTCAGGTTTTGTCACAAAGTATTCCTCATTTGCTACCTTAGCCTCTTCAGGCTGTAGCCTTCCCTTTTACTGCAAAGATTTTAAGTTTTCTAAACTCACGTTACAGGTCGACTTGATCTCTCTTCTTTCTTCTTTTCACACAAGTTATTTTTACAGTATCGTAAGTAAAGAATTGAGAGTTGAAGGTTCAGAGTTGTAAGGTTGTGTCTTGTGTATATTGTATATTTTTTGTTGTTTATGACTATAAGTGATATTTCTAGTCTAAATCTCCAGCAGTCTTCTTGAAAACTGCTTGCAGAATCTTTAGAGATCAGTTGTTAGTTGAGTCCTATAACCAACTCCAACTAACTAACTAACGTTGTTAGTTGTTCTTCAATTATAACGTCTTGATTTATTTTGTTCTTATGTCTTCGCTTCGTATGATGACTTCGCTTCATCTAATGACTTCGCTTGAATATCATCTTGACTTGATGATTTGTCCTTTTACATTTATCTGCACACTTAACAAACTCATCAAAACAGTTTACACACTCTTCTATTATTATTATTATTTGACTTCCATCAAAATCAATAGAAGGAGTGAAGTCTCCTTGACTTAATAATATTATTATTACTGGTACTGACATTAGTGAGATTCAGCAATTTAAAGCCTCTCTTCATACTTCGTTTCATATGAAAGAGCTTGGCCATCTTGCTTATTTTTTGGGACTTAAGATATAAAAAAGAAGCAACGACATCTTTGTTAATCAGCAGAAATATCTTAGTGACATCATCAGATTAGCAAGCTTACAATATTCTACTCCAATTGATACTCATATGGAAGTCAATGTCAAATATCGATTAGATGAGGGTGATATCCTTCCTGATCCAACATTATATCAGTGACTAGTTGGCATTCTGGTTTACTTGACTATTACTCGACCAGATATATCTTTTGTAGTCAATTTAGTAAGTCAATTTATGGCTTCACCGCGACATTTACATATGGTCGCTATCAAGTGAATTATCTGCTATCTTCTTAGTACTCCGACCTGCGGGCTTTTCTTTCCCTATGATTCTTCTCTTCACCTTGCTGCCTATAGTGATGCTGATTGGGCTGGTTGCCCTGATACTCGACGTTCTACTACAGATTGGTTTGTTTATTTAGGCAATGCCTTGATTTCTTGGAAGTGTAAAAAGCAAGACAAAGTCTCTAAGTCTTCCACTGAAGCTGAATATCATGCTTTGTCAGTCGCTTATTCTGAAATTACTTGGATACGTGGTTTACTTCCTGAGCTGTGTTATCTGCAATCTAGTCCTACTCCTCTACATTTCGATAATATAAGTGCTATTCAAATTGTAGCTAATCATGTATTTCATGAGTGTACAAAACATATTGAGGTGGATTGTCATTCAATCTGTGAAGTGTTTGACAATGGTTCTATTACTCTTCCTCACATCTCTACAGATTGTTAGATTGCTGATATTCTCACTAAACCTCTCACTCGTGCTTGACATCAATTCTTTGTTAGCAAATTGATGCTGATTGATTCACCAGCATCAATTTGAGGGGGGTGTCAATAATATATATCTAGATTATATAATCTCATTGTAATTGTCCAAATTTTATAGTATCACTGTAATATTCTTTGTAATTACATACCATCTTTAGACTAGAATATTCTACGATAATTAGGGAATATTTTTTGATGTACCTATAATTACAAAATTTGATCATTTGTACATATTCTATATATTGAAGGTAGAGCCCAGATTTTTGGGGAGCTTTTACACAAAATTCTGTCTTATGTTCGTAGTTTTGATACTAATTACCTTTTTTTCTATAAATGTAAATTTATTATTAATATTTTATTAAAATATAAGTTTGTGCTAATGCCTTCTTTATGAGAGAATACTGGAGTAAACATTAACATTTTCTCAAAAGAGGCTTTGGGTAGTTATGGATTCTCTTCCTCAGGCTTGCTAAAAATAAATTGATTGTACCACCTTTTAAACTTCTTAATGGACTCGTTTGGATACCCACCAATCAACTGTTTTTTTAGCTGATTGGTGGTTGTTAGCTATTTGACTTTTCAAACAGCTAACAACAATGTTTGGAGAGCAGTTTTTTAAAGAGCTTATTGAAGTTAATCAGCTGAAAATGAAAACGCTGCAATATAGGAGTGTTTTCATGCAACAACTAAAATGAAATGTAGCAAAATCCAAGTATACCCTTTTTTATATGTAACCACTACCAGCGGCTAAAGAAGAAAAAAAGAGCATCAAACACTTCAATCATTGCTTAAATAAAGACATTCTTTCCACTTTTCTTCTTCCACTTATTTGTAATGCCAACTAGCCTTCGATTCTTCCATTTGTGTAATTGCGTAATATTTTGATGTTTAAATTGTATTCTTGATTAACTTGCAATTAAGTACTACACGTGTCATATTTTTTTTAGTTTTAATATACAACAATTTCTAGTAAATAAGACAACCTAGTTGAGGTTCCTAAATACCTACTTTTAGGAACATTATTTGTTCTTATAATTGTTTTATGTAGTTATAGGTTAGAAATAAAATGTTGACCTTAAACGAAAATGAAAATAGAAAAAGTCGCATAAATTTCTTATAGATGATAAAATAGTACAGGTGAACATGACTTCTCTAAAAGCTAAATGTTTATAAGAGTATTTAATGAAATATTAAGATATATAATATTTATCCCTTGTAATTTTTTTAAGTCATGTCCTCATAAGTCATTTTACACATAAACAGCTAACACTAAATAGCTAATTTTACCAAACATCTCTAACAAATAGCTAATACAATCCATTGGTCAAATCAGCTGATATAATCAGCTATCAACTAACAACTGATAGAATCAGCTAACAACTGATAGAATCAGCTAACAGCTGATGCAATCAGTCGATTGCCAAACAAGGCCAATATTGGAGAAGTGGTAGTATGAATATAGCATAAATGAGGACTATGAAATTCATTCTCATAGTTTGTTATCCATGCCATAAATTAAATGGAATTAAATATTTCGTTATATGCTATATTAATAATGTAGTAACCAATGATTTTAAAGCCAGACTAAACTGACTGATTCGATCAAAATAAATAGGAACCAACTTGATTTCTGGTCTGATTTGTGTTTATAACCTTTATGAAAAAAATTTTAGTTAAGTAATAGATCGGTCAATTTTCTTGAACCGTGGAGAATCGAAAATTTGAAAAAATGAATAACATAGAAAAAGTGAATAATTGTATCTTTGTTATGAACGACAATTGAAGAAGATGAAGAGATAATAAGAGGAAGAAGCTTAGAGGGTAAGAGCAAGAGTTATCGCACATAATGAATTAAGTGGGCTTTCGATCATGTAATTCCCTCATTCTTAGTATCAATATTCATGGATAACAATCTTGTCATATATGGTTTTACAAATTTTTCTTTTACTTTAGAGGCAAGACATATTACAACTTTGTAAAAACAAATAGATATATCTATATGTTAAATGTCAACAATAATTAACATAATTCTATTATTTTGTGTGATGGAGATCTAAAGACTTGGCCAAATATTGTGTGATGGAAAGATAGACATTTGGCATATGAAAACCAAGTTAAGTGTGTGGTTGAAATTTTTTATAAACTAGTATAAATAAATGTATTAAGCCTTGGTGCAAATTATCCCAAAATTGTGAGTGTGAGTGAGAGATAGAAGTCTTCTAGCAAAATATTGTGAGAGTAGTAACGTGTTATAAATTAATAGTATTTATCTGATTTAAAGTATGCTTTGTATTTGCCACTTTGATGGATCTTGTACATAAGAAATAACCAATATTTTACTACTTTTTTATGAGTTAAGAACCTATTAATAAACATGTGTATTTGATTGTATTTTCTATTATCAAAATTCTCTCCAAATAACCAACAAGTGGAATCAAAGCAGGCAGTCAATGATTGACTTCAGAAAAGGCGAGCGTGATTAGACACCGGTGTACCAAAGGAAAATGCATAGTCTGAGACTGTGAAGTTATTGTCAAGGAAAAAAAACTTGGTTATTTGAAGACATTACAAAGTCACTATGGCATATCTCAGCTCAATTAAGAAGCTCAATCACACTAATTATAGCAACTGGAGTACTTGTATCCAGTTTTATTTGTTGGGTTAGGATTAATGGAGTGTTGTTAATGGTCAAGAAACTACTATAGTTGATCCAGAGGAGCTAAAAAAAAGAAGATCAAGTGTGGCAAAGCTATCTACAAACATTCAATAACTATCGAAGATGATCTTCTATGGCATATCAAAGACGCTAAGACACCAAAGGAAGCTTGACATGCTTTTGCGACATTGTTTTCAAAAACAAATGAAGTAAAGTTGCAGAGGCTCTAGAATGAGCTTCGAACACTCACATAATGGGACATGAAAATTAGCCAATACTTTAAGAAAGTAAAGGCATTATGTTTTGAGATCTCCAAATTGGATCCAGAAAATGCAATTTTTCTAACGAGGATGAGAAGAAATATTATTCATGGTCTACCACCAGAATATAATCCTCTTTTCATTACTACTCATGGATGGGCTCAAGAACAAACTCTAACAGAGTTGGAAAATTTGTTAGCTAATCATGAAGCACTAGCTAAACAAATGTCTGGAGTTATAAGGAAAGATGAGGAGAAAGCTATCTACACCAACAAAAGAAATTTTAAAAGGAAAGAAAAGGAGAAATAGCTAGGTGGAGGTCCAAAGAACCATCAAATCAGAAACTTCTAGCATGGGGGAGTAAAAGAAGGCAAGCATAACAATGAACAAGATGATAAGTAACATTAGAAGAAAAATGATAAATGCTACAATTGCAGTAAGAAAGACTATTTCACTTGAGATTGTTGGCACAAGAGGGCTGAAGGCAATGTTGTGGCTTCAACCCATAATGATAGTGAGAAAAAAATGAATCTTCATGCCTAGGAAGTAGTAGAAGAAGAAGTAAAAGTTGAAGAGGAGGAAGGTTCCTCTCAAAGTTTCAAGAAAATCAAGCCTTTGTAGTTGCTCATGATAAAGTATTAAACTACAAAAATGATTGGATTTTTTACTTTAGGAGTTCCAATAATATGACTAGAGATAGCAACAAGCTTCTGAACCTATCAAAATATAAGGTAAGGAGAATTGTAGTGACAGCTAACAACTCCAAAATGTCGATCACTCATATTGGAAAAATAGTAATTGTAACTTGATTCAACTCACACCAAATACAACTTCCAAATGTTTATCATATACTTAGAATGAAAAGAATTTACTGTTAGTATCCCATTTGACAACTGGTAACTTTATGGTGTTTGGTCCAGATGATGTGAGGGTGTGTCGAAGTGTGAAGATCATAAGTGAGCAAATCATAAAAGGAAAGCGTCTTAAGTCCATCTGTGTGATGAATGTTCAAGCAACATATGTGAATAAAACAAGAAAGAATGAGACAATTGATCATTGGCATGGTCGATTAAGTTATTTCAGCTATCATAAGCTAAAGGCAACGATGAAGTAGTCAATGATCAAAGGGCTTCCTCAACTCTAAGTTTGAGAAGACACGGTGTGTGAAGGATGCCAATATGGTAAAGCTTATCAATTGCCATATAAAGAGTCTAAACTTAGAGCTAAAGTACCACTGGAGCTAGTTCACTCATATATGTTTGGCCCAGTAAAATAATCATCATTCAATGGTTTTCAATACATGATAAAATTTAATAATGATTTTTCTAGATATGTTTGGGTCGACTTTCTAAAAGAGAAGTCAGAAGCTTTAAGCAAATCCAAGGAATTTAAAGAGAGGGTTGAAAAAATTAGACGAAAAACTATAATGCCTTCCCACAGATAATGAAGGAGAGTACACATCAGCAAAGTTTGCATAGTTCTTGAGACTATGCAAGATAAACTGACAGCCGACCTGCCTAGGCATACCATAGTAGAATGGCGTTACTGAAAGAAAAAATAGACATCTCGTAAAGATATATAAAAGCTTGTTGCATGTCGAAAATGTGCCACCACAATTTTGAACTGAATGTATAAAGACAACTGCTCATGTAATTAATAGACTGCCACAAGCATCATTAGGATTTGTGTCCCCATTTAAGAAGTTATGGAAGATCAAGCCAATGGTTAGTTATTTTCGCTTATTTAGCTGTGTATGTTATGTATTCGTATCAGGTAATCTAAGTGGGAAGTTTGACAAGAAGGTTGTTTGATGCATCTTTGTTGGATACGATGGTCAAAGAAAAGACTGGAGATGTTGTGAACCAGAAACAGAACATAGATATATCTCAAGAAACGTGGTTTTTAATGAAGCATCATCTTAGTGGTCACTGCAACCAGTCCTACTACCAGATTTAAAGGAGATTGAAGAAAAGCTAAAAGAAATAGAGGATCAGTCAAAGGTTGAAATGGTTCAATAAAGTAAAGTAATGAAGATGAAAAAGTACCTCTGAAAATTGAAGATAATAGTGAAGGCACTTTTAGTTCACCAAAAGAGAAAAATCTATGGCAAACAGGGGTGCGTCAGGAGGTCTATGCCAAAATGGAGAAATTTGAAGTAGAACAAACCCCTCAACAAATTGTACGAAGATCAACTAAACTGAGAAAGCCAAATCCTAGGTATGTTATTGTAGCTCTAGTTGAAGATTCTACAATGAAAGAACCAATTAATTATAAAGAAGCATCTAGAAGTAAAGCATGGAGACTAGACATGGAAGGTGAAATCTAAACACTGAATCAAAATGAGACATGGGAGTTAGTGGCAAAACCCAAGGATGTAAAACTTGTATCATGTTAAATGGGTTTACAAGTTGAAAACCTAAATGGTTAAATTGAAAGATACAAAGCTAGACTTGTTGCTAAAGCGTTTTTCCAACAATATAGACTAGACTATGATGAAACCTTAAGCCTAGTGGAAAAAATCACCACTGCACTTGTTTTGCCAGCATTGGCAAGTAGCAAGTCATGGAAGTCATGGAAGAAGGATGTGAAAAATGTTTTCCTGCACAGCGAATTGAACCGATAAATCTTTATGAATTAATCACAAGGTTTCAAAATAAAACTTATTAAAAATTCATGTGCAAGTTGAAAAAGTCTCTGTATAGGTTAAAGCAGGCCCCGAGAGCATGGTATGGGAAGATAACAAAATTCTTGGTCAGATGTAGATATTCGACGGCTTCATCAAACTTAAACCTGTTTGTTAGAGTTTAAGAAGGAAAGATGGCAGTAGTATTGGTATATGTAGATGGTCTCATTATCACTAGGGATGATAAAGAAGAAATCCTTCAAATAAAAGAGAACTTGTCAATCCGCTTCCAGATGAAGGAGTTAGGAAAGCACAAACACTTTCTTAGGCTAGAAGTTTATCATATAAAAGAAGGCTTATTTCTGTGTCAACAAAAGTATGCAAAAGACCTACAGAAAAATTTGAAATGTTCAACTGTAAACCTGTATCGACACTAATGGAGGCTAATGTCAGATTTTGCTCAGTATAAGGTAAAGATTTAGAAGATCCAATAATGTACCGATAATTGGTAGGTAGTTTAATCTATCTAACTTTGTCCTGGCTCGACAAAGAAGACGCATTTGGAAGCAGGTCACAGAATCTTAAGATATGTTAAAGGCATAATTAGCTGTGGTATATTATATGGAAGAGATATAAAATGTAGAGTTTCTAGCTATTGTGATGTTGATTATGCAGGAGACCATGACACTCGTTGTTCAACTACAAGTTATATGTTCAACCATGGTTTAGGAGCAGTCTCTTAGTGTAGTAAGAGCCAACTAATTGTCTCGTTGTCTACTGCAATGTGACTACCAATTAGCTATATGTTTAGTTGAAAACTAAGTGTTTCATGCAAGAACAAAGCATGTGGAAATACATTATCATTATGTACAAGAAAAAGTCCTACAAGAAGGAATTAAGATGGAGAAAATTAGTACAGAAGATCAAGTGGCAAACATTTTTTACTAAGGGTCTCAATAGAGCAAATTTTGAAAAAGTTTCGAAGTTAGCTTAGCATGATCTCTGGAAAACAAATCAAAAAGAGATAATTAATGGTGAGGGAGATTGTTAAAAGTCGACAATAATTATCCTAAGTCTATTATTTTGTGTGATGAAAATTTAAAGACTTTACCAAATATTGTGTGATGGAAAGATAAACAATTGTCATAAAGAAAGCCAAGTTAACAATGTGGTTGAAATTGTTCATAAACTAATATAAATAGATGTATTAGGCCTTGGTGCAAATCATACCAAAATTGTGAATGTGAGTGTGAGTGACAGCGTGAAATGTTCTAGCAAAATATTGTGAGAGTAGTAGCATGTAGTAAATTAATAGTATTTGTGTGATTCGAAGTATGCTCTATACTTGCCACTTTAATAGATCTTGTACATAAAAAATAATCACTATTTTACTACTTTCTTTGTGAGTTAAGAATTTATTAATAAAAGTGTGTATTTGATATTATTTTTTATCAAAATTCTCTCCAAATAACCAACACTGTAAATGTTTGAAATAAATGATATTATTTATCAGTTTTTATCGAGAATTTGCTTATGTATTAATTAGGCAATTCATAAGCTTCGTTTTTCCCAAGACGAGATATACTTCTTTCTTTGATTCTTTATTAGCCTTAAACGTCTTTTCATATATTTTTTACTTTTAATGAATTTATTGTTTTTTTCTTTTCAAGTCTCTCAAAAAAATCTAACTAATAAATTATATTTTTCAAAATTTACATTTTTTGTTTATCTCTTTATATTTTTATTAAATTTTATTTTAAATTATTATTGTTAAAAACGAATAACTATTTTTATCCTAAAAAAATACTAAATTTGTTTAATATCACTAATAAATTATATTTGTCAAATTTTAGGTTCTTTATTTATCTCTTTATACTTTAATTAAAAATTTTAAATTATTATTGTTAAAAAATAATTATTATTTTATCATGAATTTATTTAATGAATTGAATTATTAGTCAATATTTATAAGTAATTTTGCTTAAGATAATTTAAGAATATATAAAAGAATAATGTTTGAACTATAAACAGGTATGCTTAAAGAAGGACATTAAAAATGAAATTAGGGTCATTTCCATTAACTTTCCTTAAACATACATTAACTTTTGAGTCTTTAATAAATGATAATATAAAAATACAATTTTGATTTTTATTATTATTTTAAATTTTATATTGGATTCAATCTTAGTTAGAATTATTATATTTATTATATATTAATAGGCAATATTAGTATAATTTTATGTCCATAAAGTATTTTATTTTACACTATATTCTTACTTATTTTATAATTTTTACTTCTTACATATTATGTATCAATTTTATAATGTTTAATATCGGTTGAACCTTCAAACCTTAAACCTTTTCTTTGACCAATTCGATGTCCAGTCTAGTTTTTAAAACATTGGTCGTAACACAAATTTATTATTTTTCATTTATAACGTAGACTTTATTAACCCACATGACATACATGTGGTATAAAGGACTTGTTTTTAAAATGATATTAAAATAATTTAAATTCTTTTCTAAATTATGATTATATTTTCCTAAATTATAAATAAAATTAATTAATATAAATTAATTAAATGATCTTACTTATTTGTAACTATTTTTAATTTAATTAAGAATCCAAATTCCCAAAATCAAAAATAAAAAATCATAATCCTAAATTTTAAAATAAAATCGACGATCAGCTGTGATCTCTCTCACATGACAATGCTTCCATTAGAAATTTATTGGCCACCTAATTGAAGTTCATTCATCCATCATCTCCAAAAATGTCTCTTCCCTTTTCTCTTTTCAAATTTGTGGTTTATCAAATATATTTTACGTGTATTAAAGATGATTGTAATTTAAATCTTAACACATCAAGTATATATCCAATATGAGTGGTGTAGTAACATTTCTTACAACATTAAGCAACATATTCTGGGCTCTTCAAACTCTCACAAGCATAACAATAATCTTCATATCATGCTTCTTTAACAATTGAATCTATTAAAGCAACAGGGTGAATATGGCAGACGTTGTTAACATTTTGTGGCATTGGGAATCCATTATAATGTTGTGTTTGTGGGACCTTCTTCATTATTCAGGAACCAACCTCCATTTTTATCTTTTGGGACTTGGTACAAGTGTAGTTCTACATTGTTGAACTCATATAGTGGCAGCCAGCCATATCGTCATAATTGTTACAACAACATCCTATGATGAAGGGGGAGGAGGAGCTGATGGTGATAAAAGAGAGACAATAATAGTGTTAGGGAATCAAGGGCCAGGTCTTATTTTGAACACAGTGGAATAAAAAAGAAATTTTCGTTTTGTTTTCCTAAAACTCAATATTACTTTAATTCTATAAAATGATTAATACATAAATCATAAATCATAATTCGTACTTTAATGTGAAGCTTGATCCTTTTCATATCGTTTCCCTTAAACTTATTCTAGAATCAGCTCATCTTAATCACTATAGATATACAAGTGCTTGACCTCTAAAGGTATCTATAGAATGAATTAAGAGAACTCTACAACTGTTATAGAAAAGGTTAAGCAAGGAGTGCTAGTTCCTATAGAGTTTAAGCTTATTTATAAGATGCTTTATGCCTTTTAGTAATTTAATTAAAATAAAAGTTTAATATTAATTAAACTTTAATTAGAATTACAATTAATTCTAATTAAATACCAATTAGACTTAAATAAGATTTGATATCTCATATTGATCCTTATTTATTAAACATCTTATATTTAATCATAAAGTTTCTCAAACTTTACAATCAAGTCTAACTTGATTAAAGCACGTTTTCTCTCTTCAAATTGTTCTTTATGTATGACCCATTAGGTTCCAAATTATATTGGCTATTGATATTAACCCTAAACCATACTTAAGATTAGACAAATTAAACTATATTAAATTATCTTTAATTATCTAATTAAGTAATTTATATCCACATATCAATATTTGTGTTCAGCAACGCATCGTAATCGTTTAAATATTTAAGAATGTCAAAGTGATTTTGTAACACCCCACTCCTGCCGAGTCCGAACCCGATATCGATGGTGATACCCGAGTCCGTGTCCCGCGAGAATGGCATGTCACATCACTTAACAAATAAAACTCGGTATAATTTTTTTTTAAAATACTCTTCTCAATCATCATTAATTTGGGCCCACTTTTTCTCTTTCAAAACATTTTGTTTACTTAAACTGAAAACGAAGCATGTTACATTTTAGCGATGAATCATAAAGTACAGAAAGTCGATAACTCAAATTGGCCCATTTTGTTTAAAACCATTTGGAAACACTTAA
>JANQBM010000004.1:9644356-9665391 GCA_025594535.1 Erythroxylum domingense | reverse complement strand
AGTTGAAGAGGAGGAAAGTGTCCTCTCAAAGTTGCAAGAAAAACAAGCCCATGTAGTTGCTCATGATAAAGTATCAAACTACAAGAATGATTGGATTTTTGACTCCAAGAGTTTTAATCATATGACTGGAGATAACAATAAGCCTATCAACATGTTAGAATACACGGGAAGAAGAGTTGTGGTGACTACTAACAACTCCAAAATGTCGATCACCCACATTGGCAAAACATTAATTGCTCCTCGGTTCGACTCATACCAAGTACAACTACTTAATGTTTATCATGTACCTGAAATGAAGAAGAATTTATTTTTAGTATCCCAGTTGACCTGGTAAATTTGTGGTGTTTGGTCTAGATGATGTCAAGGTGTGCCGAAGTGTGAAGATCATAAGTGAGCCAATCATAGAAGGCAGACATCTTGAGTCCATTTACATGATGAACGCTCAAGCAACATATATGGATAAAACAAGAAAGAATGAGACAACTGATCTTTGACATGGTCGACTAGGTCATGTCAGCTATCATAAGCTAAAGGCAATGATGAAGCAGTCAATGATCAAAGGGCTTCCTCAACTTGACGTTTAAGAAAGCACAGTGTGTGCAAAATGTCAGTATGGTAAAGCCCATCCATTGCTTATGAAGAGTTTGAATTCAAAGCTAAAGTACCACTGGAGCTAGTTCACATAGATGTGTTTGGCCTAGTAAAACAATCATCAATCAGTGGTTTTTGATACATGATAACCTTCATTGATGATTTTTCTAGATATGTATGGGTTGAATTTCTAAAAGAGAAGTTAGAAGCTTTAAGAAAATTCAAGGAATTTAAGGAGAGGGTTGAAAAAGAATTAAACAACAAACTATAATGCCTTCACACAAATAATGGAGGAGAATACACATTAGTAGAGTTTACATAGTTCTTACAACAATGCAAGATAAAATGACAACTGACCTATTCAGGTACACCACAGCAGAATAGCTTTGCTGAAAGGAAGAATAGACATCTCGCAGAGATATGTAGAAGTATGTTGCATGCAAAAAATGTGCCACCAAATTTATGGAATGAATGTATGAAGAAAACTGTTCATGTAATTAATAAAATGCCTTAAACATCATTGGGAGTTGTGTCTCTATTCAAGAAGTTATGGAAGATCAAGCCAGTGGTTAGTTATTTTCATGTATTTGGCTATGTATGTTATGTATTTATACCAAATAATCTACACAAGAAGGTTATTCGATGCATCTTTGTTAGATATGATGGTCAGATAAAAGGTTGGAGATGCTATGAACTAGAAAGAGATTGAAGAAAAGCTAAAACAAATAGAGGATTAACAAAGTAATGAAGTTAAAGAAGTACCTATGGAAATTGAAGATAGTAGTGAAGGCACTTCTAGTTCACCAAAAGAGAAAAATCCATTGCAAATAAGGGTGCATCAGAAGGTTCAGGAAGAAGAAAGACCAAACTAAATGGAGGAATTTGACAAACTGTTACAAATATCAATAGGACCGAGAAAGACAAATCTTAGATATGCTAATGTAACTCTAGTTGAAGATTCTATAGTGAAAGAACTAACTACTTACATAAAGAAGCATCCAAAAGTAAGGCACGAAGATTAGCCATGGAAGATGAAATCCAAGAATTAAATCAAAATGAGACATGGGATTTAATGGCAAAACCTAAGAATGTAAAACCCATATCATGCAATTGGTTTAAAAGTTGAAGACCTGACCAGATGGTTTAATTGAATGATACAAAACCCAGCTTGTTGCTCGGGGTTTTTCACAACAATATGGATTGGAATATAATGAAACTTTTAGTCCAGTGGAAAAAATCACCATTGTATGTGTTTTGCTAGCATTAGCAGCTAGCAAGTCATAGAAGTTATGGAAGATTGATGTAAAAATAACTTTCCTACATGGAGAACGGATCCCAGAAATCTATATGAAACAATCACAGGGTTAATGCAAACATATATCGACACCAATGGAGGTTAATGCCATATTCTACTCGGTAGAAGGAAAAGATTTAGAAGATCCAATAATGTATCGACGGTTGGTAGGTAGTTTAATCTGTTTAACTTTGTCCCAACCCAATATTGCCTTTGCTATTAGAGTGGTTAATAGATCCATGAAAAATCCAAAGAAGACGCATTTGGAAGCAGTTCGAAGAATCTTAAGATATGTCAAATGCGCAATTAACTATGACATACTATATGGAAGAGGAAGGGAATGTAGAGTTTTTGGCTATTGTGATATTGATTAAGTAGGAAACTGACACTCATCGTTTAACTATAGGTTATACGTTCAACCTTAGTTCAGGAACAATCTCTTAGTGTAGCAAGAGACAATTAACTATCTCGTTGTCTACCACTAAAGTGGAATACAAAGCAATGACAGTGGCAACTGAAGAAAGTTAGTGGTTGATGCAACTCACAGAAGATCTCCATTAAGTTGTAAACTATGTAGTACCACTACATTGTGACAACCAATTAGTTATACGTTCAATTAAAAACCCATTTTTTCCTATAAGAACAAAACTTGTCGAAATACATTATCATTATGTACGGGAAAAGTCCTATAAGACGAAATTAAGATGAAGAAAATCAGCACAGAAGGTCAAATGGCAGACATTTTTACTAAAGATCTCAATAGAGCAAAATTTGAAAAGTTTCGAAGTTAACTTAACATGATATCTAGAAAGGAAATCAAAAAGGAATAACTAATGTTGAGGGGGAGTGTTAAAAATCAACAATAATTATCCTAAGTCTATCTATTACTTTGTGTGATGGAGATTTTAAGACTTAACCAAATATTGTGTGATAGAAAGTTAGCACTTACCATAAAGAAAGCCAACTTAATTGTGTGGTTGAAATTTTTTTAAAACTAGTATAAATAGATATATTAGGCCTTGATGTAAATCATCCAAAAATTGTGAGTGTGAGTGTGAGTGTGTGTGTGAGTGAGAGCTAGAATTGTTCTAGCAAAATATTGTGAGACTAGTGGTATGTCGTAAATCAGTAATATTTGTGTGATTCAAAGTATGCTTAGTACTTCCCATTTTAATGGATCTTGTACATAAAAAAATAATCACTATTTTACTACTATCTTTGTGAGTTAAGAACTTATTAATGAAAGTGCATATTTGATAGCATTTTCTGTTAGAAATTTTGCCCAAATAACCAACAGATGATAGTTTAATATATATTACTTGAATATAATATAAACTATATGAAGATAGTTGAACAAGTCAATAAAAGATTCATTACTCTAAAGTAATTAAGGGAATATTCTATCTTTTTTTATTAATAACTATTTTTGAATTCTCTATCCTTAGTGAATTGATATTTGAAAAATATTATTTCTAAATATCAATTATTAATATACAAGGAAAAATACGATTGGATTGTAAATATAGTTAGCGTTAATTTTATACCTTATGTACAATTGAAATATTGCATATTAAAAAATTAAATTTTCGTTTAGTCAAATAGTTTAAACCAAACCACTTAAAATTTTTTAATATTTAGACGGTTATTATATGTTAATATATGTCAATCTTAATTTATAATTATAAATTGTTTAAATTAGAGAATTAAAGATAAATCAAAATGAGATTTAATTTTTTTAATTTTAAATTATTATTTAGAATTATAATGTATAATTATTCACAATGTATTAAGAATTTAATAGGTCATACATATAGAACAATTGAAGAGAGAAATTTTATTTTAAGTTAATGATCATAATATTGAAGTTTAAGAAATTTCATGAGAAAATTAAAATATCAAATATTTGATTTTTAGGATTACATTATAATTATATAATCGTAGTTAAAATTCAATTATAATTATAGTTTAATTTTAAATAAATTTCGTAAAATCTAGTTTTAAAAAAAAAGAGAAAACACTATATGAGCTAACACTATTCTCATTCTCTTTAAAAAGTTAAAAGTTATTATTTTTATTATGTGAAATTAGGAGTTTTTTAAGAATGTTAAAAAAAAGAGAACTTTTTAAAATTTCTTAAACTATAAGGGAGGTTAAGAACCTCCCTTTTTAATTTTTAAGGCCTTAATTTTTTATTAAGCTAATCTTTATCAATTAAATTAAATTTATATTAGTTTGATAAATTAGGAAATATTGTAGAATTTAATTAGCTTTTCAAGATTTTAATTATTTATTAGATTAATAATTATAATCAAATAAATTTTTAAAAGAATATCTTTTATAATTAAATTATGTTAGAAAAAAGCAATATAATGAGATTATATTAATTTTGATAAGAAATTTAAAATTTAAAATTTATATATATCAAATAAATATTAAGTATATATATATTAACAAAGTGATTATATTATTTAAGTATAAAAGTATAACTCCATTTATTGTACAGGCTTAATAAGAAAACTTATGACGTTAGTAACCTAGATATTCTTTTGTTTTAAATAAATTAGTTTTACTTAACTAAATTTAAATAACTTAGATGAGCAAATTTTTCACATAAAATTAGAGTATGATTAAGAATAATATATAAGATTTTTTCAAAATAAGAAGTTGTCATCTAAAGAGTGGCATGAGAATTTAGTTTAGTTGTGTTAAGCAAACTTAAAGTCAATTAAATTAAATGGGATCCTAACTCAACAAATTTTTTTGATAATTTCTCAAATTAACAAAGAGGAAAATTAATTTTTTTTAAATAATAGGCTGAACCAAATATTTTATTGATGTTAATTTGTTTTAAAAAATAGGAGTGACCAAATATTTTATTAAAGTCCTTACTTTATTTAATTTATGCTATAAATTAATACTTGTTCTTTTATCTATTTTTAACTAGTAAATAATATGGTAACAATTTGTCTCTGAGAAGCATCATGCATTTAATAAGCTTAATATACTTAATTTGTTGTATTCATTTTACAACTTGAGAATTATTTTCAAATAAGAAAAAAAAGTTGTATGTTTTTGTCATTGCAATTCCACCTAAGCCCAACATGGATGTAAGTGATAAAGTTTTAGAGAGATATTAATCTCATATAAATATTGATGAACAAGCTATACATATGAGGTTAATTAGTACGTCTCATAAGTTTTAAAGCCAGTACGAGAATATAAATACTCGTACTACAATTATGCATCTTAGGGAGTTGTTTGCCACGTAAAATAGAGTGGAGAGGTTTGAGAGTTCGAGTGCATTATATCAAATAAAATAACAGAATGATATTTGGCAGAGTTACATGTATTGAAGATGACTATCTATATTAAAAAATTAGGTCGATTGGGATGAATTCTTATAGACCATGAGTTAAGCATTGATTTAGTCTTTCAATCTCTAATTTTGAGCTTTTCACACTTTATACGAATTACCATATAAATCAAAAGGATGTAATATTACTTGAACTATTAAATATGCACATGACTTTACAAGGGTGCCTTAAAGAAGTCACTTAGTTCTACTTTTATTGTGGATATTGTTGAGGGAAAGGAAAAGAAATTTAAGAAGAATAAGAATAAGAAACAAAAGTCTTGTAATAAAGTTGTAAAGCCAAATAGTGGTATTAAGAAGAAGATCAGTGACAACATATATTCTTATTATAAACTAGATAGGAATTGAAAATTTTATCTTACTAAAATGTTCGTACTATAAACTAGATAGGAACTAAAAGAGGAATTGAAAATTTTATCTTACTAACCTACAGGATAAGAAGCTTAAAGAAGGTCCATCTTTAGGAATGTCTATGATTGAGATGAATCTTTCTACGTATGATGCATAATCTTAGGAATCACAAACTAGATGTGGTTTTAGCATTTATAATGACGTATAGATGCTAATAAGAAGTAGGCTATTAAGAAAAAGGCGAAATGAAATTGTGAGTGAGTAATAGAGTGAGAATTACTGCATTAGTTAAAGAAACTTATGGTTTACCTTATGGCCTTATAGCACAACTAAATAATTATTATTATGGCCAATTATTACGAAAATTTCCCATTTCGTTTAAATTTAAATGGATTTGTCTTTATAATTAAGAATAAAAGTTATTCTTTATATAAATATGATGCTTGCCATGGAATTGCATTACTTGTAAATGTTTACATGAATTAGTTTCTTAAATGATCAATCTTTAATATAAATGATAAAAAATGAAAATTAAACAAATTTGATCTTATTTATGGCATGATGGATTACATCATATCAAATAATCTAAACCATAAAATTACATAAAGAAAGACATTTGAATCTTTTTTAATATAAAACATATGAAACTTGTGAATCTTTTTATTAGGTAAAAAATGATCAAAATTTTTAATAGAGTTTATACATTCAAATGTATGTAATCTTTTATCTACTCACACAAAAGATGGATACTCATATTTCATTGCATTTAAAAATAATTATTATAAATATAAGTGTATATATTTAATGAAATATAACTCCTAATAATTTAAAAGGTTAAAAGAATTTATATTTGAAGTTGAGAAACAATCTAGTAATAGTTATATCTGATCAAGGTGGTGAAACTTACATAATGAGTTTATTGTTTACTTAAAAAGAGAATAAGATACTATCACAATGGACTTCATAACAGAATGGAAGGTTTGAGAGGAGAAATCATATTCTATTTAATATGATATGTTCTATAATGTCATACAGAACTTCCTATTTCCATCTAAGGACATGTGTTTGAAACTACTGCTTACTTTTTGAATAGATTTTCATTTAAATCAACTGATAAAACTCCATATGAGATATAGACTAGTAGTAAACCAAAGTTTTCATACATAAATATATAAGGATTTGATGCTCCTATGAAGTGTGTGATATTTGATAAGCTTCAAACTAAATAAGATAAATGCAAATTTGTGTGACAATTGAAAGAAAGTATCAAATATCAATTTTATCATCTTATTAAGCTAAAAATATTTATATTTGAAAATATACTACATTTATAAAAGAGAGTTTATTCTTAAAGAAAGTAGTGGGATTAAGGTAGAGCTTAAAGAAGTTCAAGAACCACAAGTTCACATTAAGTTGGAACATGAATCTCAAGTTGGTGCATCTAATGTACAATTAAGAGTTCAAGAGCACATAGTATGTGATGCACTATAAGATAAATCATGTCCCAATTAGATTTGATCTATTTATTGAAAAGGGGAAAGAGGATGAATTGCTCATGAACAATGAGATTACTAATTTTTGAGGAAGCAATATTTGATATTGATTTTTCAAAATAGCAAGAAGTTATGATCCAAAATGAAATTCGTGTATGCTAACCAAGTATGGACTTTATTGGATGCACCTAATAGGATTGTAACCATTACAAGTCAAGAGAAAAAAATTGAAACGGATGGACATATACACTAATATAAAGCAAGGATAATGATCAAATCTTATATAAAAAGAATAAAGAGTTGATTTTAATGAAACCTTTTTACCAATACTTATTTTTAAGTTTATATCTATGATTATGAAATTTGGAAAATGGATGTCAAAAATATCTTAATAGGAATTTGCTTGAGGATATGTA
This sequence comes from Erythroxylum domingense, assembly GCA_025594535.1. Classification (NCBI taxonomy): domain Eukaryota; kingdom Viridiplantae; phylum Streptophyta; class Magnoliopsida; order Malpighiales; family Erythroxylaceae; genus Erythroxylum; species Erythroxylum domingense. The sequence continues at coordinate 9,657,873 of JANQBM010000004.1, read as the reverse complement.
TATGATACATCTTGAAGGTTTTTAAGCCAAAAAGTTTCCTAATAAGGTACAAAAGTTATAAAAAGCCTGTTTGTCGACTTAAATATGGGTCATAGGCATCCATTTTTATGAGATAACAAATGAATTTAAGTATATACAAAAATGTGGATGAATCTTATGTCTATAATAAGTTAGTGACAGTGCAGTCATCTTCTTAATATTATATACAGATAGCATAATGTTAATTAAAAAGAACATAATGATGCTCAATTATGTATAAATTTTCTTGTCCAAGAACTTCCCTATGGAAGATATGGAAGAAGAAACTTATATTATAGAAATAAAGATCTAAGAGATAAATTAAAGAGGTTGCTTAGTTTATCCTAATTCATGTATGTAAACAAAGTGCTAAGAGGTTTAGCTTGAATAATTCTAGGAGATTGTTCTTGAATATATCACATGATATTTCTTTATTAAAGAATTCGTGCCCAAATACACATAAAGACAGAGATAAAATGGATTATAGTCCATAAAATTAAGTTATTAGATTAATCAAGTATGTGATGCTGTATAAGAGCCTTGATATTTCTTATAGTTTATATAAAATAAACATACAATCAGCCAATCCTAGTGATGGTCACTGAATGAATATAAAGAACATCTTAAAATGATCGAGAAGAACTAAGGATGACGTCTTGACATATACAGGAGTTAAACTAAGAGTTTAATGTTATTCAACTATTAGTTTTTAGTTTGATCGCAAAGATAGTAGATCACATTTAGGTTTTATCTTTACTCTTAATAATGATGCCTAAACTTGGAAGAGTTCTTGATGTATTATAATTTAAAATGAAACATAAAATAATAATAAAAAGATCACCTAGATATATAAAATTATAATTTCTTATAGTATAGTTTAAGTGAGTCGATTGCTGATCCTACGAGGATTATAACTATCAGTATTAATTATCTAATCTAATAAAAAATGATTAAATTAGAAGAGGAAAATTAACAAAATTAAAATAAAGACTAAGAGATAATCAATCAAGAGATAGATAAGAACAAACAATCAGTAAATATTATCGATCTAGATGAAGAATCCCCTTTAGAATAATGTTATTTCAAAATTTGTCTTGTTTTAATGGTTAGCTTTAGTTACTTAGTGACAGGACCCCATCCTAAAATGACTTAGCAACCTTCCTAACATTCCATGATGGCCCTCTAAAACTAAGCCTATTGCCCTTGTTATGGAAAAGCTTCAACTCAACGATAAGAAATGTAAACAATGAAGTTTTGTTTTTAAGTTTATTAAAAATTTCGGCATCATAATGAATGCATTTTAACATCCCAAAAATTTTAAAGTCCCTGTAAAAGTTCAAAACACTTCTATTATCAAATCAGTTTCTCAACTACAAGTTGTGAACTTCAAATCCACCCACAGGCAACCTCAAATAGTTACATCAATAAACTTTGAAAAGCTAAAACAAAATTATGCATTTCATTAAAAAACCTTTTTACACATCCATTCTTTACAAAAACGTACATTCCAAAACATGTTCAAAGATATGCAATAGTTCTCAAAAGTATGTATAAGGTGAAAATGCCTACAAAGCAGCACATGACAAAGTTGACTACTCACGAGGTGGAGTCCTTGCTACTGAAGCCCTTGAGCATTCACCTGGGACATTTTATTTAAAAATAGAAAATAAAGTGTGAGCTAAATAAGCTCAGTGAATGTAAATAAAATTCTTTGCAAATCATTTGTAATCATTGACACCTTCCTAAAAGAAATTCATTTCATTTAGTATAAGACAATACCAATATAAAACAAATAAGCCTTTTGAAACCAAATTTCTTAATTTTACTTTTAAAGCAAATAGTGGCGGCATTATTTATTGCGATGAACTTCTTATACGATATAGCCGACCACAAACTTCTTTGCACTATGGTACCCTTAGGCATAAGGTCTTAGAGCTAGTTCTGCATTGCTTACTCGTGACTAGTTAACCACTAATTACAGAGTTGGTTTTACAGCGCTTACCTGTAATAGGTTAACCACTAAAGACTGATAGTTACAGATCTGGTTCTGTATCACTTACCCGTAACAATTTTGGCTAGCACTTTATATACTCCATACGTGCAGAGGGCGACTCACTGGGTTGGACTACTTATAAACACAATATCACCCACTGTTAGTAATTGACACCCCTCGGAAACTGCCATGTATGTTTGGAATAATCTAAATAGTATAATATCATACAATGAGCCTAACGTTATACCATAGGCTAAAAAAAACATTTTTCTTAGTACTTTAACTTGTGGCATAAAGCTTAAACCATTTTGTAAAGTGATGTAAACAGTTTTGAAATAAAAAACAAATGGGAGGTTTCTAAAGCTTGTCACGATCATGACACTACCTTTGACCCATATGTTAGGGAGCCATGGATTACACGACAACCCCGAAATTCTAGAAACATATATGCATACATAGATAGATCACAAGAACATGAGATTTAAACACTTGTGCCTTTTGTTCTCCTCCTTTCTTTAGTCCTTCTCCCTGTTTGGGTTATAGCAAACACCAAACCCTTCCTTGATCATCTAAGAACACACAAAGAGTAAGAATAAGCAGTGTGTAAGGGTGGTTCGAACACCAAACTTGATGAGTTAAAGTAGATGTTCAAATAGAGAGATAGATCAAGAATATCTTCCATGTAATTAGATTTATGCAACAATTGCATAAATTACATGAAAAAGACTCAATACCACTTATCTCTCTCTCTAGAACTCTTCTAGAGACCCCTTATCGTCTCTATTGACCGTGTAAAAACTTGTAAGACCTCTTGTACATAAGTGAAGAACTTACTTATGTACATCTATCGAGCCTTCAGTCACAATCGTAGCTTACTTATTGATAACCTTGCCTTAGATCGTGGCCTATTTAAAACCAGCCATACACACTTTGTTTTTCATCCTATTTTTATGCTTGTGACCCTTAAGGTTCTCAGTTATTTTAGGCATTTGAATCAACTCTTAATTCGAGAAAATCATGGATGGTTTCATGCCACTTGAATTAACTCTTAATTTAAGCAAATCATAAAGGATTTCATGATGCTAATTTACCAGAATTTAAGTGGATTAACACATAAACTCTTCGTCAATTAATTCTCTAACTTATGAACATTTCCATAGACAATTATCTTGTAATTTTTCCTTTTACCATACTATACCCCACTTGGTTTGAAGTATGAGCTATGTGTCAACTCTCGCTAAACTGACTACGTCACATCTAGTCCAAGTGATGTTAGTTTTTATCCTGGGATCTCATTACTTCTTGTGTCATTAAAGACTCTCTTCATGAAACATAACTACTCTAGCCAAAGAATCCTGAGTAATGACCCCGACAAGAGGTCATGGGTATCATCTCCTTCTATCAAGAGTGGTTAATCTTTTATTGGCTACCTAATTACCTTTAAATACCAATAACTGTACCTAATCACTACCCTAAGAGTGACCTTGTCTTGAGGTAACAAGGAATGATGCCAAAGAACATGATTAGCATCCAAGATATTCTTGAGTACCTTAAGTCTAAGGATATTTGCACCATTGCTATGATAAGATTAATCATTGACATTTGATAGATCATCCATATGATAATCTCATAACGAGTCATCCGATGTACTTACTACTCTTAGTAAGCATCTATATGTTAACTCTAAACATCTTATTCTTACAGTTTGTGAGATCTACGACTTAATCAAATCAAGGAGTATAACATGTGCTAGTCTATCTGGATTAATAATGTCCTGTCTTATTAATCCTATAACTAGGGATTATTTAGATACTAATTTAATTGCACATGATAGGAATCTCATTATCATATCTCATTATGATTTCCTTCATGTTATGTTTTGTATCATGGACTTCATTAATTCTATTTAAGATCAATATCAATTCATATATAAACGAACATCAAATTAATGAAAATTGCCTTTCTCTTTATTAATCAAAATAATGTTTGTATAAAAGTGCTAAAGGTGATTGCCTTTAGAGCACTACTTTAACAATCTCTCACTTGCATTAAAGCCATTTGCCTTTGTATTTAATACCGTAGGTGAGTACACTATAATCAAATTTCATTTGAGGAAGTGACTTAGTCAAAGGATCAACAATGCTTTGAGCTGTGGGCACTCTCTTTATCCTCACATCACCTCTTTCAATTATCTCCCTGATCAGGTGATATCTCCTGAGTACGTGCTTGAACCTCTGATGAGACCTTGGTTCCTTGGCTTGAACAATAGCCTTATTGTTGTCACAGTACAACAGTATTTGGTTTACAATTCTCGGAATCTCTCTAAGTTATATAACAAACTTTTTGATCCAAATAGCTTCTTTTTCCACTTCCGTAGCTACAATGTACTCTAACTCGATTGTTGAATCTATAGTCGTCTTTTATTTGGAACTCTTCCAACTGATTGCTCCACCATTCAGTGTGAAAACATAACCTGATTGGGATTTAGAGTCATCCTGGTCAGATTGAAAAATGGCATCCATATGTCCGCTCACTACGAGATCTCTATTTTCATATATCAAGAATACATCTTTAGTCCTTCTTTTGTACTTTAGGATATTTTTAACAGCCACCCAGTGACACTTACTAGGATCCAATTGATATTTTCCCTTAACATTTAGAGTATACATTATATTGGGTCTTGTACATAACATAGCATACATGATTTGTAATATCCCGATTTCCTATACTAAGGGTTAGAACCCTAGATTTCTGTATATGTGAAATAACATTGAAAAATTAGGAAATGCATTTCATGCTCATGCTTATCATTAGCATACACACACGTGATTATTGATTTTTGTACACATTACAAAGATTGTACATGCACTCATTTGACATATTTCGGGGTATAAATGATTTTAAATGATTATGATATGAATAGTGAATTTTATATATTAAATTTTGGTTGATAAAAATTTAATTGGTGATTTAGAATTTATCCTTTAAATTTTGGAGATCTAAAAAATTTTGGACATATTTGGACTAAAAAAAATGCCAAGTGGTAAGATAAATTGACTTGTGATAGTAGAAATAAGTGACAATTAATAGGAGAAATAATTGATAAGTGGCTTTAGTATCATTTGACAAGTGTCATAGAAAATTGGGAGTAAATTGGTTTAGAAAGTGGAGGACAAATGGACTAGTTATTAAAAGAGCCTAAGTGGAGCCATAAGAATAAGACATGTGGCAAGTGACAGGTGTCATACCACTTGCCACACATCTCACCCATGATATTTTCACTTAATGAAAGATTATCTTATCTTTGTCTTTCATTTTCATACATGCTTTCTTCTTCTCTTTTTTACTTCCATTCTTCATTTGTTCTCTCTATTTACGACATCTTCAACTCTCACCATCTTGAGTTTTGCTCTCATCCTTCACTTGCCACTTCAACAAAATTCGTTGTCTTCACTTTGATGAAGAGAAACCTAACTTTCTCTCTATAAAAGATGATGATCATGTAATGCGTGGAGAGTTAGGTCAGCTAACAATCTTGAGTTTTTATCTCTATCTTTCATCTTATCTCTACAACACCTTGTCATTTTCTTGATATTGATAAAAATCTAGCCTATTTGACCTTAAATGATGATGATCATGTGATTCTTGGAGAAGGCTATTGCTACGTGATCTTCAAGTTTGAGCTAAGACAAGTAAGTGTATTATTAAGGATCTTCATGGGGTTGTTTTTAAATGAAATATATATGGTGATTGTTTTAATGTTAAATGATTATGAAAATGATGTTGAATATATATGTAAAGTGGATAAAGAATGGGTATATTTATGTCCTATTTTTGTATATTTGATGAGTAATAAATTATGAAAGGTTATAGGGATAGTTGAGATGGAGTGATTTAGTGGAAATGGTATATGATAATATGCAGAAATTTTGATGAAGGAATGAGATCAAAATGTTCTGTTTTGGGTATATGAAACCACGTATTATAGTTTGTTATGTAGATAAAATATATTGGGAGTTAAGGAATAATAAAGGTGTAATTTAGTTAAAGAAAAGATTAATATAGTGTTCTTGAAATGAGAAGAATTAAAGCGATAGTGAATGATATAAAAATCGTGTTATGTTTTTGTATGATGAATGAACAATGATTCATGAATTGTTTTAATGGTTGATATTAAGGTGTAATTGAGGAGATAATAAAGAGGAAAGGAATTAGAAATGATTAACTATACATGAGATTTCTTGAATATAGTATGGAAAGAGTTAGGATTACATGAATGAATGGGATTAAGTGAAGGAAAAAGAATTAAATGAGTGGAGTTTAGTGAGTTTTAATGCAACTAATATGGTAGTTAGATTAACATGTGATGAAGTTGCATAAATGGATATGAATTATGGAAAAATTGGAGTAATAGTGTTGTTTCTAAGTGTGTTGAATTCGTGGAAAAATGAAGGAAAAAAGAGAGCATGATCGTGGCATAGTCCCCACAATCGTGGCCTGTCAAAATTGGGTTCTGTCATGATCGTGGCAGAGTCCCCAAGATCGTGGCTAGTTCCACTAGCTTCTGTCACGATCTTGGGAAGGTCCACCACGATCGTGGGTAGGCATAAAGAGAGAGATGTTGTCTTTTTAAGTGATGTTTGAAACAACAAATGATAGGGCACTTTCCTATGATGCATTTAGGCTTAAATGAGGCCTTGAAATGAACTTAGTTTGATGATGGATTAAGTGATTAAATGTTGATATGTTTAGGGTGATAATTAAGGTTATAAATTAAGCATGGATGGTTGATATTAATGAAACAAAATATGGAAATTTATAGATGATTATAGGAATGAAAGTGTTCATAGAAATGCAAATGTGATTCAAAGGAGATGGGCAATGTGTATTAAGTAAGAATGAATGATAGTTTGGATATTATGTGATCATATAATGTTAGAATAATATTAGCGAATGATTGATTAAGGATATTACAATAATCAAGTATATTTGAGCTATGAACCTAAGTGTAATCTAGATATACACAAACGTGATGTTCAAATGATCAAGAGATGTGAATAAAGGAAACATACCCGGAATAGTCAAATTAAGCCTGCATTATACATTACACATATACATATGTACATGAATGAATGCTTATGAGATTGTGCAATTTAGTAATGTGTATAATGTGTGTATTGCATGATTATAGAAGCACAAATAGAACGACAGTGTCCAGACGTTTCTGGATTATAAAGACAATAGCTAATCTGGAGTGTACTGTGAGTCAACCTAGATGGTCTCACATTGATTAATTGTTTCTGTTTAAATTTTTGTATTGAAATATTAATAATGTGATTGAGAGAATTCCAGAAATTAATAGTCCGATGAGTTTGATAATTATGAATGTATTGGAAGTACTTCATTAAATGTGAATGAGAAAGAAATAAGTGTTCTCAACGAATCGTTGAATGTTGGACTATTGTATCATAAAAATGCGAAAAAAGAATGTGTACTGAATAAAAGAGATTGACTATATATATATGAATTCATGCATTTCATTAAATGATATGCATGATCAGATAAAGGTAGTTGTGACCTAAGTAGCTAGTGAAAAAGAGCTTAAAGCTTATAACGTGTATAAAAGCCGCAGGTTCAATATGTAAAATGAGCCTGGTATCTTCAATGGATATGGGATAATTATAAATGACTCTGATATCCACAAAAGATACAGGATAGTTAAAAAGGCACTCGATCATAACAATTAACAATAAAAGTGGAGTCTCATAAGCATTTTCATATAAGATTAATATATGTAATGTGATTGATTGTAGTCCATTGTATAGACTGTTTTGAAAAAGAAGCACATAATTTTGTACACAAATTGTAATTGTGAAACATAAGGAAAAGTGAAGAAATGTTTAGTAATTGTTAATGTGATTTATTCGATAATTAAATGTGACTTGTGAATTGTTCTGTGTTAAATTAAGTGAGCACATCAATGATGGTTTGCTCACTGAGTTCGCAAAACTTATCAAAATTGTAACGTGACTTTTCAAGTTCAGAGGTGATATCCAATTAGACTAATTGAAGTATAGCCACTGAAATCAAACATGAGCTAGGGTTTAGGATCAATTTGTACTTGCATATATCTTTAGTCATTTTTATATTAAAATTTGTATTCCGCAACTACTGTACAATGTATATGTGAATTCTGTAATGTAATGACATTTATGATTGGATATTTTTTATAAATGAAATGGTCTAAATTGAATATTGATTTGCTTAAGATGTGTTCATAAATGATATGGGGTAGATGATTACTGGTTGCTGAAAATTTGAACGATGCGCCAAAAAAAATGTAATGAGTAGTTCTGATCAACTTAACATGCCATCCTCGTAGAGTATGTTTTCAAATATCGTCGATATGTTTAGGGATATGCCCTATGAGAGTGGTGTGTTACATGATTGATCCTATTGCCTAAGTATTCAGGATTATACTCATGCGAGTCCTCTCATCTTGCATCTTGGGACATATAGATTTTAAGAGTTTTATCCAATGAGTCATGAGAAGAAACCCTGTCTTGGATTGCTTTATGCTAAACCTCTTTAGCACTTTATCTATGTATATTGACTATAAAAGACCTAGCAACTTCCTTGATCTATCTCTGTAGATCTTTATTCCCAATATATAAGTTACTTCTCCAAGGTCTTTTATGGAAAAATTCTGGGACAACCAAAATTTGACTAATTAAAAACTTGAGACATCATTTCCTATTAGTAATATATCAACTCTTTGATTATCTCATCAAATCGGATCCAACTACTATATGCTTGCTTCAATCCATACATAGATTTCTGAAGCTTGCATACCCTTTTGCCATCTTTGGATACGAAGCCCTCAGATTGTATCATATATACATCCTCAACTAGGTTTCCATTCAAGAAAGCCGTCTTCACATCCATTTGCCATATTTCATAATCATAATAAGCAGTAATGGCTAGGAGTATTCTAATGAACTTAAGCATGGTAAAGGGCTAAATGTCTCATCATAGTCAACTCCTTGTCTTTGACGATATCCTTTCGCAATTAGCCTCACTTTATAGGTAATGACATTACCATCTATGTCAATTTTCTTCTTGAAAATTAACTTGCACCCTATGGCTTTTAGCCCTTCTGGTAGGTCAACCAAATTCCATACTTGGTTTTCAAATGTGGAATCCATTTCAGACTTCATAGCTTGAAGCTATTTTTTAGATTCTGAACTTTTCAGAGCCTCTTCATAAGTTGTAACTCATCGTCCTCTATGAGTAATACATCATTTTATTCACTGACGAGAAATCCATATCTCTCTGGAACATTGTGTATCTTACTTAACCTACAAACATTTCGTGTCAAAAATTTAATAGGTGTTTAAATGTTGGTCTATTTTATCTTTTACACTTAGTGATTAATACCTTAGAAATACTTAGGATGCTCACTTTGATTCATACTTGATTTTAGATACAGTTTGGACGTGAAGAAATTAAAATGAGTCGAAACACTACATTTAGACTGCTTTCTGAAAATTAGTTTTTGCTTGTCTTTATGGAGCAAGAAGAAGAAAATTAAAAGACTAGAAGAAAAAAATCAAAATACAAAGAAGAAGAATTAAAAGTATTTGATAGAAAAATGAAGAAATAATAAGAGACAAAATGACAATGCAGTATATGGACAACCAGCTAAGTAAAACGATAACGCAGATGGGGAGTTGAGAAAGACCAAAATGACAAGACATCTAATGCCTAAGAGAAAAATGCAGACCACGTCTGCATTTCATGCAGATGTAGGGAGCATTTTGGTTAAAACATACAACACGAAGAATGCATCTGTGAGGGTTAAGTTGAGTGAATAGGAGCAGTGGACAAAAAACCCTCATCTTAATTTGTCAAATCAAGCTACAATGAAGAGGGAATAGTGAAGAGGCTGGCAATAGAGAATGGATGGCATGAGTGAAATATAAAAGCGCTAGAGGAGAAAAGAGGATAGGTGAATAGTGACGGTGGTCCATCTATATTTAATTGTCTCATCAGTGAATAGTGGGAGAGAGGTGTGAAATAGAAAAAACAGAGAGCTGTCGTATTGGGAGTGAGCAATTAAGAGAGCTGTAGTGTGGGGTGTGAGCAATCGAGAGCTTGTAGTAGAGAAGTGAAAAAGTGAACAGTGACTTGGGGATAATATATTAATTTGTCAAATCATAAAATAGTGGAGTGAACAGTGGTTAGAGAAGAGGCAAAAACAAAATAAAAGAGAAGAGAGAATTAATGTGGAACCAAAGGAGAGTCATCTTTGGTTGTCCTATTCTCCTCCATTCTCTCTTCAATTTTTTTACATAAATGGAGGCTAAAAAGGCTGATTATTGGAGCTTGAAGATGGATATGGAAGGCTAAATCACTTGACACCAATTCGGAGGTGGAATCGAGGCCAATGAGCACATTAGGTGTATAGTGTTATGTATCATTGTCTACTTTAGATTGTTATGTTATTTTGAATGGATTGATTGGGTATTTGGATAATGATGAATGCTTTATTGAATCAGTTTTATGACTACACATTGCTAGATCTTGAATGTGATACATATTAGTCATGTGGAAGATCATTTATAGTAACTAACGGTACTTAATCGTTAGAAATAACATAGCTTAAGTTAAATAATTCATACTTGCGTGATTATTGCTTAAATTGATATGTTTTTCTTAATTATAATGCTGCTGTTCAGATAAACTTAGAGAGCTTATTTTAGGTTTCTCGACAGTTAGGGTTAATTAATGAGCACTGTGTAATTAAATAAAACTTAAGGAAAAACCAGAATTAATACAGCTTGTTATTAATTCACGATCTATAGTCTAAAAAGAGGAGTAAAGACGATAACTTAACGACATTTATGAAATTGTGCTTAGGCTGAGAATTGGTGTTCAATTTATTCATCAACTTTATCATTTTGCTACAGTTTAATATGATTTATTTTCATAGATTCAATTATATATATTTTTAATTTGTTTCAAATTGAAAATCCCCTTATTTGCTTAAACAGATAATTGAAGAAAGTATTTGATATTAATCCCTATGGGATCTATCTAAATTTATCACTATCTATAGTTTAGTTTAGTTATTTTGGTAGTGTTACGATGCGCTACAAAGGTTCAACTATGGTCTCATCTTCATGAACAACAATTTCGGGTTCAGGAACTTGATTTGCGTCTGTTTGAGCATCACAAACTCATCAAGTTCAACCTTGCTCCCATTGTCTTCTTTTAGAAGAAACTATTTCTCTAAAAATACAACATACTTTGAGACAAAAACCTTTTGCTATAAAGCATTATAGAACTGATATCCAATTGTTTCCTTAGGATATCCTATAAATATACATTTATCATATTTGCTCAAGCTTGTTTGATTGAATCCGCTTCACGTAAGCCAGAAACTCCATACTTTCATATAAGAAAGATAGGGCTTTTTGTTAGTCTATATCTCATATAGAGTAAGATCAACTACTTTTGAAGGGACTCTATTTATCGCATAAACATTAGTCTCGAGTGCTTAACCCCAAAAGAATTTTGGTAGATTTGCTAAGCCCATCATTGACCTTAACATTTCCAATAAGGTTTAGTTTCTCCTTTCAGCCATACCATTATGTTGCAGTGTATAAGGTGGAGTCTATTAGGATAAAATCCTATTATCCTTAATATAAGTTAGAAACTCCTCATTCAAGTATTCACCACCTCGATCTGATCGAAGTGTCTTGATACTTCTACTGAGCTATTTCTCTACTTCATGTCTAAATTGTTTGAATATTTCAAATGCTTCAGACTTGTATCTTACTAGATACACATATCCATATCGTGAATAATCATCGATAAAGGTAATGAAGTACATAAAATCATCTCTGGCATGAACAGACATCAGACCACATACATCAGAATGTATTAGGTCTAATAATCCATTCGCTCGTTCACCCTTTCCTTCAAGAGGAGATTTAGTCATCTTATCTAACAAGCAAGATTCACATGTGTCATCTGATTCATAATCAAATGACCCTAAAATACCACTCGTGTTAGTCATGTGTTTCTCACTTATATGACCAAGTCGACAAAGCCACAAGTAAGATGATTTTAAGTTATTTAGTTTTTGTCTTTTATTTTCATTGATATTTAAAACTAGATTACACATATCTAATATGTAAATACCATTGCATAATGTAGTAGTACCATACAACATTTCATTCAACTTAATTGAACAACCATTACTTGAAAGAGTTAAATGAAATCCTGCTTTATTAAGACATGAAACAGGTACAATGTTTTTTGTCACAATTGGTACATAATATCAATTATCCAAAATTAGCTCTAGCCCACTAGGAAGATACAAAACATATGTTCATATAGCTAATGCAGCAACTCTTGCTTCATTTCCCACATGTAGATACATCTCGCCCTTCTTGAGCAGTCTACTATCCCTAAGACCCTGTATATCAACACATACTTATGAGCCGTATCTAGTATCTAATACCCAAATGTTATGATCAGAAATAGTATTATCCTCAATGACAAATAACATACCTGAAATAGACGGTGGGGCATCTAATGCTTTCTCCTGCTTCAGTGACTCTAAATAAGGTTTGCAATTTCTCTTCCAATGTCCTTCCTTGTTGCCATGGAATCATATCCCCTTTGATGTTGTCTCTTTTGCCTTCTTCTTGGGTACACCTCCCACTGGATTCTTGGACTTCTTCTTCTTATTTTGGTCTTCTTGCAAGAACTAGAAGGAGAGTCCACCAGCATCATATCCTTACTATCTTTCTTGGCAGTTTGCTCAGATGTTTTGAGTAGATTAATCAGCGTAGGTGTTGATGTAGATATTAGGTTCATTCGATAGTTAAGTAAAAACTGTAAATAACTATCAGTCAAACTAGTCAAAATTAAGTCTATAATTAATTCACGATCCATTACAAAACCCAAACTGGCTGAGATCTTACAACCAAATTAAGAGTTGATTCAAGTACATAAGTGAGTTCTTCACTTATGTATAAGAGATCTTACAAGTTTGTACACACTCAAAAGAGAGGATAAAGGGTCTCTAGAAGAGTTCTAGAGAGAGAGAGAAGTGGTCTTGAGTCTTCTTCATGTAATTTATGCAATTGTTGCATAAATCTAATTGCATGCAAGATATTCTTGATATAACTCTCCATTTGAACATCTACTTGAACTCATCAAGTTTGGTGTTCTCACCACCCTTACATACTGCTTCTTCTTCCTCTTAGCTACTCCCTATTCGGGAATGGAAATGGAAGCACATTATAAAGGATTTTATGGTTACATTTTTTTAGAATCTAAGCAGATATGATAATATATGGGAGATAAAGGATCAAATAAAAAAACTACCCATTTCCTAACCATCAAAAGTAGGTATTCTCTTAACAGATTAATCAAGTTGTAAGTGATTGGACGTATATAGTTACATAGAGTACTAGAATATGAGGATAAGATA
>JANQBM010000004.1:9624152-9635719 GCA_025594535.1 Erythroxylum domingense | reverse complement strand
AGTGTTTGCATATTTTGTTACCAAGTGAAAAAGAATGCATGTTAAATTCATGTTTTTCGGAAAAAGGGCCATTTTGGTCGATTATATGAAATATGTGAAATGCATGCTTATATGGGTTTGTGGTGGTCCCATAAGTTAAGTCAAGTGTACTTGTCTATTTATAGGCTTATTGAACTTTAGGACAGATGCTGTCAATTTTTTTAAAATTTTCTGGGCAGAAACTTGAGTGAATTTTTGACTCTCTTAGAGTTTGAAAATTGTTCTTGGAGTCTTCATAGAAGATGTAAATCTTCTTTTTATCTTTCTGATGATATGAAGTGTGTAATTTTCGGACCTTAGGGTGGAAAGTTAGAGTGTTTAGAGTTTCTGCTGCTATTGAAGTGTTCTTCATTTTCTTTGTTTTGGCTAGGGATGTCAATCCCGGCCCGGCCTGCCCGGCCTGTTTTTGGCCCGAGTTTGACGGGCCTACAAAACGGCGTCGTTTTGTCTAAAACGACGCCGTTTTGTAATTTTTTATATTAAAAAAATATAGAAGGGCCGAGTTTGGCCCGACGGGCCAAGGGCCTACCACAGGCCGGTCGACCCCGGGCCATTGACATCCCTAGTTTTGGCAGACTTTTTGCAATGGATTTTTAATAGTTTTAGAGACCAAATTGGTTTTTTAATCCTTCATGAAAGTTGTAGAGTTTTCTTTTATCTTTCTATTGATACCAAATTTGAAATTTGTGCAGTTCGGAATGAGAAGTTATGATTTTTTGAATTTTGCTGTTGTTTGAGGGGTTAGACTCGCGACCACGAGACGGTCGCGAGGGCGATCAGGGAGGGTCTCGCCCCTTCTCGCGAGTGCGACCGCTCGCGGTCGCTAGCGCGCACACGCATTCCAGCGCGAATTCTCGCGATCGTATTGTAGTACGATCGCAATTTCGCTGCTTCTGTCCGAAGTCGCGAGCGTACCAAGGAACGCTCGCAACTCGCGACCTTTAGCTAAGAATTGCGATCGTTCCAGTGAACGATCGCAATCTTCTCCGACATTCTTCAGCCATTTTTCTTTTTTTATTATTTTATTTTGTTTCTTTTTCTTCTGATTTTTCAAAAAGCATACATTTTGATTTCTCTACCAAATTAAATATGCTTGGATTACTTTTGGGCTTGGAATTATTTTTATAAATAGGGGGAATTTATTTTTACCCTTCAAAAAAATTTAAATCATATGAAAGTCATTATTAGCCATTTTAATTAAATCATTGTTATCTATTAAATTGAGTATTAAATATTTTTCTGAAATTTTTGTTCTTATTTTAGTGTCTATGCTTATTTTACGATCCCACCACGTATTTTTTCCCGGGGTCAACATTTATTGAATTTTCTTATGATCTACCTCTAATTTTATTCGGAGGTAAGTTAAATGAGTTTATTTGTTTTAAGTTTGACCTGGTGGGGAATTCCTCCCTCGTAGGAACGCGTCCAGATGTCAAGTAGGACGTCAGGCCCGTGACCTGCCCGGAAAGGGATTCCAACACAAAATTAGGGGAATTAATTTCTACCATTCACATTTGTCCCATCTTGGTGGATCAGACTAGAGAGGGACAAAAACAAGATCCACTGTTGATAAAATTGAAGATAGAAGTTGAGATTGGGTAGAGAATAGATCTTACCATCAAGGAAGATGGTACAGTGATAAGGGGAAACAATTATGTTTATCAGACGTAGGAGACTTAAAGAAAGAGATCTTAGAGGAAGCTCGCTCCTAAGCTTACAGTATGCATCTGGGTAGCACAAAAATTTACCACACTCTCAAAGAACACTATTGGTGGAAGGGGATGAAGAAGTAAATAGCAGATTTCGTTTCTATGTGTCTAACCTGTCAGTAGGTAAAAACAAAACATCAGAAGCCTGTGAGATTAATGCAACCCCTCCCTATCCTAGAATGAAAGTGGGAGAAGATTACTATGGACTTCGTAGTAGGACTTTTATGGAGTCAAAAGAGGCACGATGTTATATGGGTGATAGTAGACAGGTTAACAAATTCCACACATTTCCTTCCAATTAAGAATGATTTTCCCTTAAACAAGTTATCCTTGTTATATATGGATGAGATAGTGAGACTCTATGGTACTCCAATCTCTATTGTCTCAAACCGTGACCTTAGGTTTACATCAAAATTTTGGCCTAGTTTACAAAAAGCCTTAAGTACACATTTGAAGTTTAACACTGCCTTTCACCCCCAGATGGATGGATAGTCAAAGAGCACTATCCAAACACTTGAGGATATACTTAGGTCCTATGTCATAGAGTTTAAAGGGAGTTGGGACATGCACTTACCACTGATAGAGTTCATATATAATAATAGTTATTAGGTCAGTATTAGCGTAGCCCCTTTTGAGGAACTTTATGGAAGAAGATGTAGAGCACCAGCATGTTGGGATGAGGTAGGTGAAAGGAAATTGATAGGTCCCAAGATTGTACAGGTGACAATAGATAAAATTCAAGTTATTCAGGACAATAAATAAAATTCAAGTTATTCAAGACAAATTAAAGATAGCCCAAGATAGGCAGAAAAGCTATGTAAATAATCTCTGTTGAGATCTTGAGTTTGATATTGGAGATAAAGTATTTATCAAAATTTCCTCTTAGAAAGGCATAATTAGGTTTGGGAAAGCGGTAAGCTAAGTCCGCGTTATATGGGGCTGTATGAGATCATAGAAAGAATTAGGTCAATGGTGTATCGATGGAAGCTACCAGATAAGCTCGCAAGGATTCATAGCATCTTCCATGTATCTATGCTTCGTAAGTACCTAGCGGACCCTTCGCATGTAATCACAGCTCAACTGGTGAACCTAAAGGAAGATTTAACTTTTGAGAAGGAACCAATACTGATCTCTGAACGTAGAGAACAAGTTCTAAGTAATAAGATCATTCCTTTGGTTAAGGTACTATTGAGGAATCATGCGGTGGAGGAAGCTACATAGGAGCCTGAGTTGCAGATGTGTACATTGTATCCCCACCTGTTTTAAACATGTAAGTTTAGTTAAATTTCGAGGAAAAATTTTAAAAAAGGAGGGGTGATACTAAAACCCCAAACCTTTCCTTTCATTGGATAAAAATTTTTATGTTTAGTAAATACTATTTTTGGATGAATAGTAAATCTAAGTGAATAGTGATTTTTAAGGACTAAACCCTGAAATATTGAAAATTATCCAGAATAAGCATTAGAGTCCAATGACAATGAAGCAAATCGAAAATAAATCTGATAGGATGGATTTTGGAGTTCTGAAAGTTTAGGATTAAATTTGCTTTTTTGGAAAGTAACGGGTATTAATGATTCTAAACCCATTCGAAAATTTTTAAAGCATTCAATCAATAAGTATTGACCCTAATTCGAGTATTTCATGGTCAACTTGATGATAAGACAGTTGTGGGATTTTTTAGGATTTAATTCAATTAGTTAGTGAATTAAATGCATTAAAGGGCAATTTGATCTTTTGGTATTCATTAAAGGGAAATTTGATCATTTTACATGGTTTTGGTGGAAGTGTGAGTCATTAGAGTAGAACTAATAGGAAGGTGACATGTGGAATCCATTAAATGAGTATTAAAAAACATTAAGTAAGGCATTTCACTTCATTCTTTAACATAACCGTGAGTGTTTGAGAGAGAGTAAACGTGAGAGACCAAAAACAAAAGTGAAAAGAAGAGAAGCAAGTGTAAAGGTCGGCCATGGAGAGAGGATGAAGAGGTCTTCCATTGTTGATGGGTTTTGATGGAGATTTGAAGAGATCTTAATCAAGTAAAGGTGTTCAACAAATACCCATAAAGATTAAAGGAAAAAATAGTAAGTTTTCCTAGCTTAAATTCCTAATTTTTATGGGTTTTTAGTATAGGATGGATGTATTTAAGACCAATGGTGCTTTGGTGTTATTTTTTTGTTTCTTCGCATGGAATTGGTTGAATATGATAAGAGAGTAACGTGTAGTAGAATTTTGCCTTAGTTTTGTTTGAACCAATCCCATTGTTTTGGCTATAAATCAAACTATAGACCTCCAAATTGGGTTATTCTAACTGTAAATGAAACCTAAGACATAATACTAAAAATTTCTAGTAGATCTCCTTACCTAATTCTAATTTAATCATATCAAAATTTGAGATTGAAAATGGTGAGTTGATGCTACCACTGTGATAGAACAACTTGTGATGTTTGGTGCATGTTTCTTGATTCAAAACTTCAAAACAGTGAGTATGCTTAGCGATAAGTTTGCAAAACAGTAAGTGTTCTTTAAATTGATTTTATGAAAATTATTTCTATTTTATCGTGAAGAGAATATTGATTATTAGTTTTATGTGAATATTACTAGTATACGTTTATGTTTTACCAATATATAAATTGAAGTTTGAAAGTTAAATCTTATATGATTTGAGTTTACAATGAGATGATGCTAATGGTTGATAAAAAGGAAATTGTTTCTAGTCTATGGTACATCGATAGGTTTTATACATGTTATTATACCAGTATATAATGATTAATCTAGGACAGGTAAGCGATGTAGAACCAGCTCCATAACTACTTGTATATAGCAGTTAACCTTGTACGGGTAAGCGATGTAGAACCAGTTCTGTAATTAGTAGGTAACCAGTTACGAGTAAGTGATGCATAACTAACTCCACAACTAATGATGTGTTGTGGTTATTCTAGTGCGGGTAAGTGATGTAAAACCAACTCCGTAACTAGTAGTTAACCAATCTCTGGTAAACGATGTAGAACTAGCTCTATGCTATATGACTTTATGCTTGAGGGTACCATATGGAAAAGACTTTAGTGATAAGCTATGTCGTGTAAGAAATTCATGACATTTTTAATGTTGCCACTGTTTATTTGAAAAACAATTTGAGAAAATTGATTTTGGGAAGCATATATGTTTCATATTAGTATTGAATTTTACAAATTGAGATGAATTTGTTTTAGGGAGGTTTAAATTGTTAATTATGATTTCAATAGAAAATCTAGCACTCACTAAGTTTGTTTAGCTCATACTCTCTTTTTTGTTTATAAATGAAACCTCCCAAGTGCACGATCAAGGGCTTCAGTAGCAAGGACTCCACCTCACGAGTAATCAACTTCATCAGGTGCTGCTGTATAGACATTTTTTTCCTTGTAAATGATTTTGGGAACATTTTCATTTTCATGAGTACATTTTGGACTATATTTTGTATAAAGAATGCATGTATATGAATGTTTTAAAGCTAAATGCATGAATATGTCTGAGATTTTTTTTAAAGATTATTGAAGTGATTGTTGAGATTGCTTATGAATGGACTTAAAGTCCAAAATTTGTAGTGGGGAATTTGAGATTATTATAAAAGTGTTTTTGAACTTTTATAAAGAATTGAAAATTTTGGGAAGGTCAAAATAAAATCGTTGTGCTGCTGAAATTTAAAAAAAAGCTCTACTGCTTATGTCTTTTAATGTTAAGTTAAGGCTTTTAAGTAAAAAAGGGAAATAGGTTTAGCTCCATGGGAGCCTTCTGGCTAGATCAGATATCGACTGGAGGGCCACCATGGGGTGTTGGGGAGGATGCCTAGTCATTTTAGGATAGGAGCTTGTCAATCTTAATGCTCCATTAGATTGTTTTTATGTAAAATCATTGCTAGAATATTGAATACAATACGTAATAATTGTTTTTGAATTCATTTGTGGCAACTAATGGTTTTGAATCATTAGGGATAACATAACCTCATTTAAATGACCCGAGCTTATGTGATTGTTTCCTAAATTAGTCTATTTTCCTAGTTTGTAATGTAACTATCCTATTAAATTTAAAGAGCTTGTTCTATGTTGTTTGATAGCTAGGTTCAGTTAAAGAGCTTGTTTTAATTGAACATGACTTAAAGGAAAATCAGGATTAATAGAGCTTGTTGTTAATGTACGATTAACAATTGCTAAGAGCGGTATAAGAAATTTAAAAAAAAAAAGAGGTATGAGAATACAAGACAATGGAGTATGCTTATTTATGTGTAGGCCGAGATTAAATAGAGGACCTGATTCTAAAACTCATTCATCAATGTTATCATTTCTTTGAGTTTTTTCTTTAATTTGTTTCTTTGGTTTAATTTCACTTTATTTTGTTATTTGAATCAATCCAAATCCCCCCATCCCTTTAATATCCTAAACATCAATTATTTTCATTTCAAAAGCTTTACACACAATCTCTGTGGGATCGACCTAAACTTATCACTAGCTAGAGTTTTAAGTTTAGTTATTTTGTGTAGTGTTACAACACACTATCAGAGATAGTCACCACTGTATGTCACATTGCAAATATAGTCTACATAAGATCAACCTTAGATAAAAGTCCCTATGAACTTTGGCATAGAAAGAATCCAAAAATTAATTATTTCAAAGTCTTTGGTTGTAAGTGCTATATTTTAAATACTAAATACACTTGGGGAAATTTGATTCCAAAATAGATGAAGGGATTTTTCTTCAATATTCCTTAATTAGCAAAGCACATAGGGTGTTTAATAGGAAGAGCCTTACTATTAAAGAATTTATGCGTGTTGTTTTTGACAAATCTAATCCATTTGCATATAAGAAAGATCTTAAATAAGGTAATATAGGTATATCCAAAGAACTAAAGTTATTATCTATTGAAGGAGAAAAAAGTGATCATCCAAAAAATTGCTTATGAACTAGTTATCGATCCAAATGAGGGAAATAATAAAGATGATGAACTCCTAAGAGATTGGAAATTCAAGAAAAGGCATCCTCTTAATCAAATTTTAGGTGATGTAAAATAAGGGGTAATCACTAGATCTCATCTTAAAGATATTTCTCATCTTGCTTTCATTTGTCAAATTGCACATAAGACAATAGAAGAGGCCCTTGATGATGAAATTTTTGTTCCTTCTTTGAATGAGGAATTAAATCAATTTGAGAGGAGTAAGGTATAGAATATAGAACCTAGACCTAATGATTACCAAATTATAGGTACCAAGTTTGTTTTTAAAAATAAATTAGATGAATACAATAATACTGAGAGAAATAAATCTAGATTGGTAGAAAAAAGGTACAATCAAAGGAGGGCATAGATTTTGAGGAAACCTTTGCTACAATGGCTATACTAGAAGCCATTAAGCTCTTGCTTGCATTTGAATCATACATGAATTTTAAATTATTTTAAATGGATGCTAAAAGTGCTTTTTTAAATGACTTCATTCAAGAAAAAGTTCATGTTAATCAACCTTTTGATTTTGAAAAGCATGATTCACCCAATCATGTCTATAAACTTTCCAAATCGATATATGGTTTAAAATAAGCTCCTAGAGCTTAGTATGATAGGCTAAGTGCTTTTTTCTTTTAGAAAATGGATTCTTGAAAGGCAAAGTTGACATTACACTTTTTATTAAAATACATAAGTATGATATTTTAGTTGTTCAAATTTTGTGTGATATTATTTTTGGTGCTACTATTGAGAACATACGTAAAAATAATTTCCAAGTATATAAGTAGGGAGCTCTAGATAAGCATAAAGGGAGAACTTAACTTCTTTCCTAGACTCCAAGTCAAGTAAATGAAAGAAGCCATCTTTCAAATAAAATAAAGTATACCAAGGAACTACTCAAAAACTTTAGAATGGAATAAGCCAAACCATTAAGGACACTATAAGCATTACAAAAAAATTGAACAAAGATAAAGAGGGTAAGGTCGTGGATGTAAAACTATATCAAGGTATGATTGATAGCTTACTTTGTCTTACCATATGTAGGCCCAATATCATGTTTAGTGTTTCTCTATATATTGGATTTCAATCAAGTCCTAAAGAATCACTTCTATGCGCTGTTAAGTGCATCCTTAAATACTTATATGGAACCATTTTACTAAGACTTTGACAACCTAAGAATACGTTCTTTGACTTAATTGATTATTCAGATGTAGACTTTACCAATAGCCTTTTAGATTGAAAGAGCATATATCGAACATGTCAATTTTTAAGAAATGCATTAGTTTTTTGGTTTAGTAAGAAACAAAATCCAATGGCTTTATCAACTATGCAAGTCAAATACATGGCAGTCAGTAATTGTTCTACTCAAATTCTTTGGTTAAGACAACAACTTAGAGACTCTGTATTAGATCTTAATAAAATATAGATTAAATATTATAATACCAATGCCATTTGCCTCACAAATAACCTTATTCAACATTTTAGGACCAAGTACATAGAAAGTATCATTTTATAAGAAACTATATGCAAAATGGAGATATTGAATTGGAGTTTTTAAATACACAACATCAATTAGCCATCATTTTTTCTAAACTTAAAAGTGAGGATAGAATTTTTCAATTAGAAGAGAATTACGGATGATTCATAGAAATTCCCTTAGATAAATTTTTTTAAATTGATTTTTTAGTTAAGTTATGCTTCTTATGACTTATTTTGATCTTTAAAATTTTTAATATGAATTTCACACTTACTAGTCAACTAATTTCATATATTGGTCAACCAATGTTCTAAAAATAACATAGTTGAATTTTTTCCCCAAAAGATTGCTCTCAGATTGGTCACATATCCGATCACCCAACTAATCTAGGTCAACAATGTTGCTAAATTTAAAATCCCATTATTAAAATTTTATGGACAGTCTAGTTGTACCCAATAATTAACCACTAATATATACTAGTCAACTAGTTACCTATACTATTGACCTATATATCATGTTCTTAAAAACCAAATTGCTCCCTCTTTTCTTTGTAATACTCTCACCTTCCAAAAATCCTCCTTTTTTTCCAGCAAAACTTTCTCCAAAAATCTCATCACCCTTTTCTCTATTCTTTCCACCCCTCATCCTTCGTGCTCACATCCTTCCTCTATAATGCCTCCATAGCATTTCCACAATGTCTACATGACTAATCTTCTTCATTTATTATTGCTTCTCCAACGATGTTAAGTCATTTAAATTGCATTTATTTTGGACTTAATTTTGGTTGATGTGTTGAAATTATCATCCAAAATTGATAGAATTGCTTTAGCTAAGGACGAAATAAGATCAAAAAGATGCAAAAGAAGGAAAGAAATCTGAAATCCCTAATTTGACAGAAATTCAAAGACTAAGCATGGGCACGCCTAAGGATGGAATCTGGAGTCTGCAGATAAAATTCCAGAATTTGAATCCAATTAAAACACAATCTTTAAAGATCCTCTTATCATCTTTCCAAGAAGTCTTCTACCAAAAATAGAAGTGCACCTAATCTGGACAGAATCAAAAGAAGATAATGAGGAAATTCACATCAAATAAGAGAGGGTTAATGATTGACGCATATATATATATATTAGGTTTTAGATTAGATGGGGGACGACTTTTTTAAGGCTGCTTCACTTTTCTGGTTTTCTTGTTTTTACGTTTCTGCATATTTCAATTAGAATTTTCATTTCTTTCATTAAAGACTAAGGATGGAGACATGTTGCTTTGTTATTTTCTTTGATTTCAGTTCAATTATGAGTAGCTAATTTTCTTATCTTGGTTAAGGGATCCATGTTACATGTTATTATGGGGAGATAATTCAGATATCTTTCACGATTGTTAATAAACATTGAATATCTTCAGATTTGTCTTTTCAATTGGATTCATTAGTTTCTAGGTGCACAACTAGAGATTAATTGGTTTAATCTCTAGGTTAACGAAATATGACGTTCAATTTCGGTAACCATAAGTAGCAATTAAGATTAACCTCTCTACGTTAGAGTCAGAAAATTCTAAGAAGATATTCACTTGATTGATTGCATCTCGTACATGTCTTTCACTTGTCATTGGTTCTTGATTCTTAATGATATTATTCGATCATACCTATGATCGTATCTAGGTTATCGTTTAATAAGAATGCTAGGATATATGTTTCTAGTCTTTACACTTAAGAAAGAATACCCTCAACGAATGTTTATTAATAATTACAATTTTATGTTAAGGATCCATAATAGCATGATAACATTGGTGGCCCAAAACTAAGGTATTTTCTCATTGATTTTTCAGATTTAAGTATTGCTTCCGATTTAAGATTTTACTTTGATTTTTTGATATTGTCGTGATTTAAACACCCCCTTTTGTATTTTTGTTATTTGTGCCGTTTGAATTCGCAATTACATAATCATTAAAAATTCCTCATGGGAATTATATTCGCTTACCGCTACTACATTAATTTATTTTAACAGAAGTGATTTCTTTTATATTTGGTTGCAGGCGACAGCAGTACCAAATTTTGATGCCGTTACCGAGGAATTTCTTAACGGTTTTTGTTAGTGATGTTTTTGTTTATGTTTATGTTTTTGGTTTCGTTGCGCTTCGTTACCTTGTCTTTTGATTATTTCAGTTTTACAACTCTTTCTGATTTTTCTATCTTTTAGGGGCATGACTCACTATCAGTATGCTTTTAATTTTGATTATTCATATTATCCTTATTATGATAATGAGTTTCCGTCTGTTGCAACTTCTAGGTTTGATCATCAAGTGGCGGATTTCACACCCTTAGCCACTCAAATACCAAGGGATGACCAACAAGCTAAAGTATGTGAAGTTTGCTCATTTTTGGGTTATTCTTTTTGTACGTGTTCCTTTTTGTAAGATACAAAATACGAATTCACTTCTCCACCGAGCTACTATAAAGAGCAATCCTACTTCGAGCCTTCACCTCCATCGTCACCACCACAAACTAATGAGATGTCTTTGGAGGAGATTATAATGATTTTGGAGATGAGGATTCTTCAATTCCAGCAGTTTAAATAACCGTACGTGCCTCAATAAAATCCGAATATGACATCAAATGCCGAAGGTAAGTCTTCTTTAGAAATTATGTTACAAACTTTGACAGCTAACACTTTGATGTTTCAGCGGAACATTGAAGCAAGTATCCGCAATTTGGAAAATCAAAAAAGGAATTTGGAGAATCAATATAAGAATTTGAGAACCAGTTAAGCCAAATTGCAGCTGCCATTAATCGAATGGAGGCACAAAGTTTTGAAAATTTTCCAGCACAATCGGAAATCAATCCCAAAGATTTTCCAAGTCGATTTTTCATGATAAAGAAGGAAGAGCAAGCAAAGTTAGAAGAGGAAGAGATTATAGTTCGAGAAAAGATGGAGGATGTGCAATCTCCTATGGTAAGTGATGCAGTTCATGTTATCGCTAATCAAATTTTATTTGCTTTTCCTAGTTATTTATAGGTACAAGAAGAAGAAGAACAGGAAGAGCTGCAAGGAGTACAATTTTTAGGAGAGCCTTGGGCAAGTGAACTGAAGACCGAAGGTAACAAGCAGGATATTGAGTCTCCACAATCATTGGTATTACTTTTACAGAGACCATCCTGGTGTGAGAAGGACGATGCTCGAAAAGACGAATGGACATTAGAATATGATAGTAAAGCGATGAAGTTCCACTCATCAGAAGTCATGGAGCATCGTGTTGAGAAGGAGCCACATTCAAAGGAAGTTGTTCTAGGTTCCTCATGGAGTTTGAGCATGCTTCCTGTTGGGCTCAAGCATCCATTCGATAATGGATGATGTACATATGCCAAGGGTCAAGCT
>JANQBM010000004.1:9577288-9601935 GCA_025594535.1 Erythroxylum domingense | reverse complement strand
CCACATTTATGATCATTGATAAGAGTTTTAAATTCAAAAAAAATTTATACCGAGTTTTTAAATGGTAAGTGATGTGATATGTCATTCTCGCAAGGCACAAATTCGGGTATCACTATCGATATCGGGTTCGGATCCAGCGAGAATGGGGTGTTACACAACAGGCAACCTCAGCGTCGATTAAATCTACCAATGATGGAGGTTGTCAAAAAAGAGATACTAAAATTATTGGCTGCAGACGTGATCTATGCTATTTTAGATAGCAAGTGGGTAAGTCCAACATAGGTAGTTCCTAAAAAAAGTGACATTACTATTGTTATGAAAAAAGTGAATTAATACCCACTAGAGTTCAAAATGGGTGGTGTGTATGTATTGATTATAGAAAATTAAATGCTACTGCCGGTAAAGATCATTTTTCTTTAACTTTTATTGATCTGATGCTTGAGAGACTTACAGGTCGTTCTCATTATTATTGTTTAGACGGTTATTCAGGCTTTCACCAAATTCATGTGGCGCCTAAAGATCAGGAAAAGACAACATTGACTTGTCCGTTTGGCACTTTTGCTTACAAACGCATGCCATTTGGTCTTTGCAATGCTCCGGTGACATTTCAGAGATGTGTAGTAAATATCTTTACTGACTATGTAGAGGAAATTATTGAAGTTTTCATGGATGACTTTACTGTGTACAGAGATTCCTTTACATCTTGCTCAGAAAATTTAAGGAAAGTGTTAAAAAGATGCATTGAAAAAAATCTTGTTCTTAATTATGAAAAGTGTCATTTCATGGTTGATCAAGGCATTATATAAGGACATATAGTTTAGGTTAAGGGCATTGAAGTGGATAGATCAAAAACTGATGTGATTATCTCGCTTCCTTACCCCGCAAATATGTGGGAAGTATATTCTTTTCTTAGTTATGTAGGTTTTTACAGGCATTTTATTAGAGATTTTCGAAGATAGCTCATCCAATGAGGAACCTTCCACAAAAAGATGTGTCGTTTGAATTCCATTAGATTTCAAAAAGGCATTTGATATTTTGAAAGAAAAGCTAGTTACTGTGCCTATCATTAAACCACCAGATTGGTACCTCCCTTTCGAGCTCATGTGCGATGCCAGTAACTACATTGTAGGAGCCGCTTGAATTAATGACTCTAAGGTTATTGTTTGTGAAATATTTGATGTGTGGGGAATTGATTTCATAGGCCTTTTTCCATCTTCATTTGGTTTTCAATACATTTTGTTAGCTGTCGATTATGTTTCGAAATAGGTAGAGGCAAAAGCCACTCGAACTAATGACTCTAAGGTTGTTGTCAATTTTGTGAAGGCTAATATCTTTGTCAAGTTCGGCATTCTGAAAGTAATCATTAGTGATCGCGGGACTCATTTCTGCAATAGAGTGTTTGTTGCATTGCTGAAGAAATATGGAGTTATGCACAAGACCTCCACGGCCTACCACCTTCAAACCAATGGGTTGGCTGAATTATCCAATCAAGAGGTAAAGAGTATTTTGGAGAAAAATGTAAATTTCAGCAGGAAAGACTGGAGCTAACGCTTGGATGATGCTCTTTGGGCTTACTACACTGCCTACAAAATGCCATTAAATATGTCTCCTTACAGACTTGTTTATGGCAAGGTCTGTCATCTACCATTAGAAGTTGAGCACCGAGCACTCTGGGCCATGAAGCAGTGCAACATGAATTTTGATGCTGCTGGGAAACAAAGGAAGTTGCAGATTCAGGAATTGGAAGAACTACGGATCCATCCTTTCGACAACGTTATTACATACAAGGCCAAAACTAAAGCATTTCATGACAAGCAGCTTGTCGAGAAGAATTTTGAAGTCGGACAAAAGGTACTTTTATTTAATTCGACTTTGAAACTTTTTGCAGGGAAATTGTGATCCAAGTGGATTGGACCATTTGTAGTAACCAAGATCTATCCTTACGATGCTGTAGATATTCAAAGCATGGAAACAGAAAAAAAATTTCAAGGTGAATGGCCATCGTTTGAAGTTAATTTACGAAGGATTTCAACCTCATTCAGTTGAAGTTAACTCTTTGAACGAACCTCTCTATAACTGAACGGGGCCTGTGTCGAGCCAACGATGCTAAACAAATGCGTTTCTTAGGAGGCAACCCAGGGTTTGCTTTCATTTTGTTCTTCACAATTTAATTTTTAATTATTCATAATTCTGTCATGTTTTTTGTTTTTCGACATTTTCTTTTTGAATTTAGTTCCAACATTTTGATGTTATTGGATATCACTTGGTCGAGAGGTTTTTATTGCTTTGCAGAACAGTATAGTTTGATCATTGCCATGGTGAACTAAAAAAAAAATCGAGCTGGTTGGTTGAATGGTCTGCTTAAATACACATAAAATTTTAAAGATGAGTCAACCAGCAGCAATGCAAGCAAGGTGGCATGGTTGTAATTTTTAGCCATTGTTTTAAACCAAGTATGGGGAGGATATTTTAGTTTGTCAAATTCTTAACCTTAAAATCCATTAACTCTCCTTTTTCTCCCACAACGCCGCACCTCCCATCAACACCCAAAACCTTTTCACCATAACGATGACTAAGTCCATGCCCAGATTTTGTGGTCAACCTCCACCTCCAGTTACCTCGCAAATCGGCGAAGACAAGCAACCCGTAGAATTCGCACCACCTCGATGCTTCACTCACAAACATCGAGTTATGACAACACCTCCACCACCTTCCAGTAACGACAATGAAATTGAAGAGGAGGAGAATGCCATTGGAGAATAAGAGCACCCTAATGCCAATAAGGAGGAAGCCTAACCTAGTGCGGCAGAGACAGAGGTAGAGAATGATGCAGAGGCTATCACTAAGGAGCATCAAGACTATTCTCAGTCCAAATGTGGTCCACGCATTCAAAGGAATAATCTCACAACCCACGGCCAAGACAAGAATCTTGGCTACGAGGATGCCACGGATATCTGTTTGCTCAACCAACTTAAGAGCAAAATGATTTTCCCGAGTCAATATATGGACGAATCTTGCTTAACTTACTTTAATTTACAATCTCAGTTTAGGTCTTTGGTAGATAATTTAGGATTGGATGTGCTTGTGGATTTATAGCTACCTATTTTTTACGAACTATAGTTTGGGATTTTTATACTTCCTTTATATCACTACACCTACTACTATTCGATTCAGGATTTTAGAGTGTCATTTTTCTCTGACTGTGAATGAATGGAATGTAGCTTTAGGCTTGGTAACCAAATCTTAGCTTTCTCATTCTTCCTATCTTAATTCTTTTTGTGATTATCCTGACTGGTATAATGAGAAAGAAAATTATTTCGTGTTGTCTGCCGACCCATAAATGTATAATCCTAGATCGTTTAAGGCTAATTCTTTGATTGATCTTGTGCATAGGATTTTCCACTGCTTTCTAGTTTTTAATTTTTCAAGAAAAGCCAATAATATGCATATGATTTCTAAACCAGAGCTCTTTCTTTTATGGTGTGCTTAGAATGGCATGAAAGTTAATATTGGTTATTTTTATATAACACATATTTTATACATCTTGGCACATCGCACACACCCACTGATTTTGGGATCTATGATTATGCTGCTTGCTGCCAAATTGTGTGATTTTAATATTAATCATCATCATCCATTAACCTTGGGACCACCAGTCCTAGGCTTGGATATGAGTGCTCTTTGTAAGATGCAGGTCACTCACGCTTTAGTCGATGGAGAGTTTGTGATCCCACCTCCGGATGTTGGGATAGACGGGCCCTTTTGAGCTCCATCCATGGTACTTGCAGAACAAATGGGATGGTTAGAGCGTCAACAAGGCACTTTGGAAAGTTTGCTTAATAAGTTACAATCTTAAGTCACAAAGAATGAGCGCAACATCACCTATTGTTTCAAGTGTAGCGGTCATGGCGACCCACCCTTTCCACCATCACCTTAGCGCCTCACTTAGAGAAGCTTTCTCTCACTCTTTCCTTTTTATTGTTCTTGTCTTTCATTTGCTAACATTGAGGACAATGTTTAGTATAAAGTGTGGTGCGGGGAAAGTTTCACTTGTTTAGATTTTTTTGTTTTATTTGTATAATTGTTAGTTCGCGCGTTATGTTTGTTGTTTAATTGATTTGCTAGATTTTGCTATTTTGGGTTTAAAGAAAAAAAAGATTTCATTTAAGCTCAAAGGTCACTAAAGGTGACATTATAGTGGCTTTTTAAGTTAATAGGGTAAATCCTAATTGCCTTCATTATTTCAACGTTTGCATAAGGTTATGTGATCTCAACTAGTATTTGCCAGCAAGTTCTAGAGTTCCTTAATCATGAAAGAACACTCTTAACAAAGAATACTCAAATTTTGTGTTTAATAATTATAAAAGACTCAAATTCTTACCAAATGAAAATTGTCATTCATCTATCACAACAAGCTAATGTCCTTTTAACCAAAATCTAGGTTAATCAGTTTAAGCATGTAAGTAGGCTCATTCACTCATATTATGTTTTTCTAATCCCGATTGAGTTCATTTAATGATCATGCATCTCTAAATAATAAATGGGAAAACAAACACACAATATACCATTAACACCCCCTCCCCCACATTTAAACATCACACTATTCCTAATGTGACACAAAAAAGTAAAAGAGGAGTCTAGGGCAAAAGAAAAAAATTAACACGACTGAGGATTAGCATTAAGACTAAAAGAAATTAAACTACAAGCAGTACGGACAATAAAAAGAACAAGTAAAGGAATACGATACGAAAGTGTGGTGGTGGCTACGTCGATGCGGTATAAAGCATGAAAATAAGCATGGCATCTGAAATTGAGGAGTGGAGACAACTGTAAGGAAGATAAGCATAAGAGATGAAAAGAAGGCATATGCACACAAAGCAAATAGATTAAGTCAAGTTTCACTAAAAGAAATAACAAACAACTAAATTGAAAGACAAAACAGAAATGATAGGGGTTGCCTCCTATTTAATGCTTCTTAATGTCTTTTAGTTGGATACCTCATGTTACGCTCAAGGTGGATCGTCTAAAGTGATCAATTCCACTGTTGCCTTCTCTTCACGAGTCTTCTTCCAAAAAAATTTCCAACCTCTCTCGTAGTTGCATCATCCAGCAATTAACAACACTTATCAATCTCCCTAACCAAACTCAGCTTCTTTTCTTCTTCTTCCTACAACACAAAATCGAAGTCTACAAGATTAAACTGATTAACACGAGAGCATTCTTCATAAACAATAGTTGTAGGAACAGGTTCAACATTAAAGATTAGGAATTCTACTATTTCTCCGTAAACAGTCATGCTCAACTTTCCGTTCTTCACATCAATCAAAGTATTAGTAGTGGTCATAAAAGGCCTCCTTAGGAGTATAGTGTGCTCCTGCCCTTACTGTTTAACCTCCCCTATGTCTATGACCACAAAGTCTATAGGAACAATCAATCTGCCAACCTTCAATAACACATCTTCCATTATTCCTTTTAGATAACGGATTGACCTATCAGCCAATTGTAGGCAGATATTAGCTAATCTTAATTGTCCTAGATCCAGTTTCTCATAAATAGATTAAGGCATAAGGTTTATACACACCCCTAGGTCAAGTATACCTTTAACCTCATCACCATTACCCTTTGATACTTGCATAAGAAAGCTCCCTAGATCCTTCAATTTGAGGGTAATTGCTATTGTAGCACCGCACTTGCAATCTCTGAAAATATCACCTTCTCGTTTGGCTTAAAATTTCATTTCTTGGTGCTTAGTTCCTTGAGAACTTCATATAAGTTGGAATGTCTTTGATCACACCTAACAAAGGCATGTTAATATTAACTTTGGAAAACATATTATAAAGATAAAAAATTGCTTATCTTGTTTCGATTCCTTAAGGCAACTCAGATATGGATTGGTGGTCTATAAGGATTAGATGCCTTATGCAATCTTGGTCCTTCATTGTAGTCGGTTGCATACCCCAGTTTTTCACCATTTTAAACTTGACTTGAAGGGCTCTCATGCTCATTGCTTCCTCCATTCTGCTCACTTTCTTTGTTGGGGAAGCTCTCCTCCTCTTGATTACTTGCACCAGATATATTAGAAGGGATCTCAACATGCTTATCGATTACCTTACCACTTCTCAGAATAGTGATTGCTTGTGCTTGCTTGGGTTGATTGTGCAACTTCCCTTTCTAATTGTTGTGCAATTGAGTCACGAGTTACCTTACTTGGATCTCAATCCTCTTCATAGATGCCTCCAAAGAATCGACCCTCTTGTTGTTCATTTCTTGATTTTTGAGTTGTAACCTAAATAAACGTATTCTTGGTGGGTTTTGAAGTGAGGATTTCTAATTTTGGTATTGTTTTTGGGGCTGTACTGGTATATTATAGGTCTTTCATAAAAAATTGGGGTGGTTTCTCCAACCAAGGTTGTAGGTGTTTGAGTATGGATCATTTTGCTCCTTTGGTTGAAAACTGTTGAGTGAGTTCATTTGTTCCTCCCCATCTGCAAAAGGCTCATAAGAGTACAAAAAAATGTTAGCTCCATGGCCACAAGTTCCACATATACCACATACATATTGATTTGAAACGTTTTAGGGTAGCCTTGTAGTTAGAATCTTCACATGCCTCGTCAAGTCAGCTAACTATATAGCCAATTCTTGATTTGAGCTCACTTCATGAACTCCAGCTCTTCTTCTCTTACGCTCTTTTGTTGAGAGTTGACCCCAACATTTTAAAGATCTCATATGTTTCTTCGACTTTCTTCTCTCCCAAAATTACTCCTGTTGCATTGTCCACTGTATACTAACATTTTTGTGTCAATCCATCACAAAAGAACCAGTTCCCTATGTGGAGTGGAAAATGATGGTGTGGACACTGAATGAGCATGAGTTTGAAGTGTTCTTGATTGGGGTAAGTTTTAATCTTATAAACCCTCAATATTTTGCAAGCACAGTTTCTTAATGTATTATTAAAGGTGTCGATCCCACGAGAAAGGAGAGTAATCTTCCTAAAATCTAAGGTAGAAAAACTATAAAACTGAAAATAAAAGATACAACAGAAATTAATTACGAGAATTGAGTTCAACCAATCAAAAAAGAAATTAAACACAAAAGTATTAACAAGTGAGCAATATGTAATCGCAATAGAAATTAACCTAAAGAAGTACCAATTTATGAGAAAGGAGATTTTACTTATCATTAATGCTAACCTAGCCAATTATGTGTCAATGGAGAGTCGGTTCTAGACTATCCTAGGGTTAATTACTCTCTTTCGAGTTATAACCATTAAACCCTAAATTATAAACCCTAATCAGATTATGGAATTTGTAGCTCTCAATTCACAAATTATCTAAACCCCTAATTAGATCTGAAGCACTCTAATAAACTACCATAACATTACAGAAGAACAACTACCATTATGATTTGACAAGGTTTCTATTAAATTGCCTAACTCTCTTTAATCCGATTTAATCAATTTTCATTTAGTTCACCCTCTCAGTTTATTACCAAATTATGTAAGAACGTAATCAAATCATGACGTTCATCTAATAAACACAATTGACTAAATTATCATTAAATCAAAATAAAATCCCGAAGGAGAGTTTAGAACATCATCAATATTCCAAATCCTATCATCATATTATCCATCTCAATTTTATACATAAACAAAATCGAAACGAAAAGGAAATAATAACTTAAAATAAACGATGGAAGGCAGCAACTTTAAGAAACCTCCTGATCTGGGAAGCACGTCAAGTCACCTTCGTCTTCCTCTTCTTCCTCTTCCTTCTTCTTCTTTCTCTCTCTCTCTATATTCTCTCTTTAGGGTTTCAAGTGTGGCTGATGCGAAAAGCTCCTTTGTGCTCCTCTTAATGTTCTTTAAATAGTATTTTATGTTTTGGATAACCCTAGGTTCTTTCCAGGGTTCAAAAGGTCCAAAAAGTCCCTCGAAACGTGAAGTTTGTAAGCGACTATGCGTCTGCCCGACACAGGGCCACAATCATTGCCCATATTTGAGTCTTCTGTCATGATTGTAGGTCATTGTTTTAGCCCAACTATCTTTTGAAACTCCTCCATTCTTTAATACTGAGCCTAAAACACTAACAAACACATTAAGGTACCTCAAAAACATAATATTTAAGCTCAAAAGCTTATGCTAACCCATAAAACACTTAAAACACAAGTAATTAACAAATTAACACAATTCTAACCTAAACACATACTAAATGACTGAATTAATGGCTAAACACATATCACACTATGCCCTAAAATATGATGCAATTTACACTTATCAGTTCCCACGCCTCATAGAATGGCTCTCTTTCCATTTGAGTGAAGGTAGCTATCTTTGTCTGCAACTCATAAGTCTTCTAGTGGGAATAGAACTTTCCCATGAACTTGTTGTACACCTCTTCCTATGTAGTCAATGAACTAGGTAGAAAGGTCATCAGCTATGCCTTAGCCCGATCCTTCAAAGTGTATGGGAAGCACCTCATCTTGAGTCGATCTTTATTTAGGCCATCCAACGAGAACCTTTGGAGAGTGGTATAAAATTCCCAAATGAAATTTAAAGGGTTTAGGAACCCCATAGAAAGATAACAGTATGTTGTAGTGGATACTCTTCAACTTAAAGTTTCTAAATGCCTCTCCCAGACGAATGCATGAAGTGGCAATACCAATTACTGGTCTAGCATACTCTTTCATCATTGGCTACCTCTTATTCGATGTACTTTGTCAATAAAGGGAGAGTTCACCTTCCTGAGACCTCCTCCCTCGTATAAACCAAATAGAAAAACAATAAATTAAAAAGAAAACTAATGAAGTAACTTAATCAAATAACACGACAAAAATGTATTCATGAACAGACAAAACAATCGACGAAACAATCAAAATCACTTTAGTAAACAAAAACAATTAAAATTAATTCAAGTTTGAAACACTAAACACCTTCCTGGCAGCGGTGCCAAAAACTTGGTATGCCCAAAAAGTTCTAAAAAGACATAGGCTATCCTACTCGCAAGTATACGAGGTATTTGTAGTTGATAACCTAGGGTCGTCTCCCACAGAGGTGAAATTGGTCAACTTAAATTAAGTTTGAATTTAAAATAAAAATAAAAATAATGTAGTCTTAAACATTTTATCCTAATTATTGAGTGAAAGCTTTTAAGGAAAATTACAAAATTAATTAGGAGCAAAGACAAATAGATTAATAGGAGTGAAAAAATTCTTGAGAATTAACTTCACTAATTTAGTCTCCTATACATGATTAGGGGAAATTGATTGGATTGTTATCTTAATAAAATTAATAGATGTGTTCTACATCGAGGAATAATGACCTAGTCTAACTTTTTTATTCAACAAGTTATTATTTGAATCAATTATGAAAACCTAACTACTAATTACCACTTAGGTTAATATAATTCTAGTTTTTACCTAAGTGTCTATAATTTCTCGATCCATATTAAATTTCAACTCTCGAATCTTTATTTAATACTAAAATGATGCAAAGTTTGGCCATTCTATTACATCCATTCAGTTCAGAAACCACAGCAATAAATAAGATAATAGATCGGTAATATAATCATGCATAGTCAACTAAATAGCTATATTAATTATCAAGAAAAAAGATTAGCCCATCATGGATATCACAACTTTCATCATCATTAAACATTTTAATTGCATATTACTATCAACAAAAGTATTAAAGAAATAATAAAAAAGTTAATATCAAATGGACTGTAAAAAAATAGTCGGCTAAACTAATAAGAGTATAAGTCAGTTAATAATAGACAGTAAAAGGAAAGAAACAAAGAAACAAATGAGGAACATAATAGGTAAACCAATCATTAGATGAAGAGTTGTGGGGATATCTAGTCCCTCTTAAGCTTCCAATTTGGCTCTCGCTTTCTACTTCAGCTTTTCCCCTAGACGAATGTTCACCAAGGTTGAATGGGATTCAGCTCCAATTGTGGCACCCTACTCCCATAATACATCTGTACCTATA
The DNA here is from genome assembly GCA_025594535.1 of Erythroxylum domingense. NCBI lineage: Eukaryota > Viridiplantae > Streptophyta > Magnoliopsida > Malpighiales > Erythroxylaceae > Erythroxylum > Erythroxylum domingense. The sequence continues at coordinate 9,591,950 of JANQBM010000004.1, read as the reverse complement.
AGTCCATCAAACATTTGAGCACATGCCCAGTGGAAACAGTGCACTAAAGCAATCACATCACTTATCTCATGTCATCATAAATTAAAACATAAATATCACGATATCTAATAACCAAATTCCTAATTTTCATTTTATAAAATGAAATATACATTGTAGCATTACATATATCATGCTTATATACATTATCAAAAACCTATCAGAATCTACAGCTCTGTTTACAAAATACGCTACATGCTATAGAAATGAGGAACTATATAAAATTTTATCTAAATCCTTCAGTCTTATCTGACTGACCTTTGAGTCATTTCTTCTATCCAAAAGTAGTATTAGATCTCTTCTAAGTTATCTTATAAGCTAACTCTGCTCTCTCGTACCTGAAAGTCAACGTTACAATTTTGATGGTTTTTGTGAACTCTATGAGCTACCCATCATTGATGGCTCACTCATAACATATAACACATACAATTCATGTTTCAAGTTCACAAACAATTCATATCATCATATAATGCACATCTTTCACTAATTATCAAATAGCAACACATAACACTTTGTTCACTTATTTACCTTTTACATTCATAACGGTTGATACAATTCAATTCAATCATTCATATAATGCATATTAAATTGTATGTGAAATGTTCATTAGACTCACTTTTATTTATTACTTTGTTGTGATCGAGTGTCTTTTTCATTGTCTCATATTCATTGTAGATACTGGGCTCATTAATAACTGTCCCTTATCTATTGGGGATACAGGGCTCATTATACATAGTGAGCCACAGGCTCTTACCACATTCTGAGCTTTAAGTTTTTTTCACTAGCAACTCCAATCATAACTACCTTTATGTTATCATGCATTTATGTAGTGAAATGCATCATATGTATTCAATCATTCACTTGTGCTCAATTTTTTGCATTCACATTCACATTCACATTCACCATCGGACCTTGGTCTGGCATTTAACAATTAAGTTAAGTATCAGATAGTCTGTCAAATTCACATACAATGAGAACTTCCAATATATTATTCATGCATCAAATGCCTCGGACATTCAAATTCTGGAATCAATACATTCACATCACATAGTAATTCAATTCAGAGTTTAAAAAAAACAATAAATCAATGTGAGACCATCTAGGTTACTCATAATATGCTCCAGATAATTATTACCTCGACGTCCCAGCAATTTTTGGATGCGATCTCTCTAATTGCTCTTCTATATCATGCAACACATACACATTTACACATTAATAATTTGCTCAATCATATTAATACTCAATCATACACAAATTTATATGTGTTATGTATAATGCATGCTCAATGACAATCTCAAGTATACATATCCTTAATCATGTGTCTCAATCATTCAAACATTTACATTTGTATACATCTAGCTTACTCTTAGTTTATACCTCAAGTACATTTCATTATTCTTAATTTCCTCAATCAATAATTTACCAAAGTTGTTCTAGCATTACAAGATCACATAATATCCAATTTATCATTCACCTTTACTTAATACACATCATTCATCTTATTTGGATCACTTAGCCTTCATAGGATCACTTTAATTCATATAACATCTCCAAATTTCCATATTAAAACACTTGATGTATAACAATTCACTCTTAAATTATATCCCCAATCATCACCCTAACATATCACCCATTTAATCATTTATTCCATCATCAAACTATGTCCATTGCAAGCTTAATTCAAGCCTAAATACATCATAGGAAAGTACCTAACCATTTTTTGTTTCAAACCACACATAAAAGAAGTATATTTCACTTAACAAACATTCCTGCGATTTTGGATGACTTCCTACGAACGTGGGTTATGCAAACAGAAAGTTTCAGCCCCTTTTAGGCATTCCCATGATAGTGTACATATTCCCACGATAGTGGGTTGCTTCCATCCGAAAATCCCAACCAAGTTCTTCTTATTTTCCAGCTTTTTCAACCACTACAAGTTACATCTAACATCTCTTATGCTTAGTCTATCATTTTTTGCTTAATTTCCCATCATTTACTCTTCATTCTCACCTCCATTTTAGCTCAATATCCATCATAAACAGGTCATAATCTATGTTTGATCATGAACACCAAAAACAGAACATTCATACATATACTTTCATCATCAACTTTCTACACACCTTTTACTCCGTTATCATCTTCATTTCAGTTCTAAACTATCACCCTAATTTACCTCATTTCAAGACACCACACTACTCCTTTTCTTTAGCTTTAGACTCATTTGAGTTTATCTAATAACAACTGACAAACATTCACGTGATCACACATTAAAAATAGAACATGTAAACATCATCCATGCAGAAAATTTTCTGCATTCTTTCTACACCATTATAATGCTTTTTCTGTTTCTAAAACATCTCTACAACAACTTATAAATCATTAATCTCCATATATACAAAAACAAGACATTTATATATTCATTTCTTTATTCACGTTATAGCATATGATCAACTCCATTTAACTCATCAATCTATCACTAACATTTTATTGTATTTCACCAGTTAAATGGAGTTGATCATATTGTGGGATGAGTTGTGAGTGGTGGTGACACTTATCACTGCCAGTTGTCACCTCCCTATGGTTCCATTTAGCCCTCTTTTAATAACTAGTTTATTTGTCTCCAATTTCTAATCCGATTGTTGCCCAATTTTTTTATGACATTTGACAATAAATCCTAATACTACATATCAATTATTTCTACTTCCATTTGATAATTATTTCTACTACCATAAATCAATTGTCTTGCCACTTGGCATTTTTCCTAGTCCAAAAATACTCAAAATTTCAAAAATTTTCTAAATCTTCACCAAAAATTCTAAATCAATACTTATACTCACCAAATCAAATTTTCAAGACATATAATCCACAATTCAAATTATAATAACATTTAGAAATCAATTATACCTGGAAAAATGTCAAATGAGTACATGAACAGTCATTATAATATGTGCAATAATCAAATTCACGTGTATGTATGATATATTATGCATAAGCATGAATTGCATTTTCCTAATTTTCTCATTAATGTCTCTTATGTACATTATTCTAGGGTTCTAACCCTTAGCATGGGAAAACGGGATGTTACACCAGCGCTCACTTTCGGCCTCTCCCAAACTTCCACCTCTTTACTGTTTTGCTCTTCTTCCTGACTCACTCAGTTTCCTTTCTCTATTTTTTCTTCTCTCTCTATCTCTTTATTCCTTCCAAACGAGTCTATAGTGTTTGAAATGAAAGATGTGTCCGTAAGGTTTTTATATAACTTCTGGCCCTACCTTTTCTGCATCCTTCCTCTTTTATTTATAGCCTGACTCTAGGTTTAGGGTTGTAAGGTTGTTACGCCGTCAACCTGAATATGCTAGACTTAAAGTTAGTGTCAAAGAATTTGCACGGGGGGTAACTACTTAAGTCACCCCCGTGACTAGTCACGCACAGTGGTGACAAACCAAGTTGCCACCGTGACTAACATTTAATTTAATTAAATGTTAGTCACGCTATTTTTAAGGTGGTGACTTATCACCACCGTGACATGGTGACACTTGTCACAACTTTTCTTTTCTTTTTTTAATTTTTTTATTTCTCTTTTCATGTAAAATTTTTGTGTCATTCCCTTCAAGCTATATGCAAAATTCACAAAATAATCCAATTAACATTCATGCAATATTCACACCATTTCCGCTCAATTTATCTCACGTTTGGAACAAAACACAAGAATTTGTAACCAAAATCAAGATATGAAGGTAATTAAAAGCAATTGAAACTAGACACAACACCATTTCATGCATACATTTGGGAGAGGCAGCTAGGAACTATAAATTGAAGAGCGTCCATTATAACATGCTGCCATCGTTTTATGGTCCCAATGACCCTTTAAACTTCATTTAGGAATTCTATACCACTCTCCAAACCTTTCCATTGGATGGATTAAATGAATATCAACTCAAAAATAGATGCTTCCTATACATATTGAAGGATAGGGCTAAGGCATGGTGACCTTTCCTTCTAATTCTTTGACTATATGGGAGGAGTTATACAACAAATTCATAGGAAAGTTATATTCCCATCAAAAGACATCTGAGTGACGGACGAAGATAGCTACTTTCACTCAGATGGAGGGAGAGTCATTCCATGAGGCGTGGGAGTGATTCAAACTTTAGCTAATCCAATGTCCACATCATCATTTTCTGCTTCACATACTAAACCAATTCTTTTATGATGGGTTAATGTAACAGTGCCAGTACATAGTAAACAATACAGCAGGAGGAGTTGTAGGAGAGAGGACGATCGAAGAAACGTATGAAATCTTCGAAATATTGGGGGCCAATTCTCAACAAAAGAGCATTAGGGGAATAAGAGCTGGAATTCATAAAGTGAGCTTGAATCAAGAATTGGCTATGTAGTTATTTGAGTTGACGAGACATGTGAAGATGTTGGTGGTATCTATGGAACTTTTGGTTATGGAGCTAATGTTTGTTCGTTTTCTAACAAATCTTTGTCCAATGGGGAAGAACAAGTTAACTCACTTAATAGTTTTCAACTAAGGGAGCGAAATGATCCATACTCGAACACTTATAACCCTGGTTGGAGAAGACACCCTAATTTTTCTTAGAAGACCAACAATCCACCAATGCAACCCTAACCACAATATCAGAATTTTTAGAGGCTAAACTTTTTCCAAAGGCAATCCTCAAATGAAAACCTACCGAGAAAGCTTTCTTTGGGGGAAAGCCTGTATACATTCATTCAGGTCACAACTCAAAATCAAGAAATGAACAACAAAAGATTCGGCTCCTTAAAAGCATTTGTCAAGAGGATTGAGATTCAAGTAGGGCAACTTGCTGCTCAAATACAAAACAATAAAAATGGAAAGTTACCTAGTCAACCCGAGCAAGCCTATACAATCTGAGAAGTGGTAAAGTGATTGACAATCATATTAAGTTTCCTTTTGAGTTTTCTAATGCTGATAATCAAGAGAAGGAGAGCTTCATCAAAGTAGAAGATGAGCAGAATTAGAAAAACAATGGGAGAAACTCTTCAAGTCACATTCAAAAGGGTGAAAATTTTAAGCATGAAACCAAGGACAATAAAGGATAAAAACTGCATAAGGCGATGAATCCTTATCAACCACCAATTCCATATATAAGCTGCCTTAAGGAATCGAAACAAGATGAGCAGTTTTCCTATCTATATGGCATGCTTTCTAAGGTCAATGTTAATATGCCTTTGTTAGATGTAATTAGGAACATTCTGGCTTATTTCAAGTTCTTCAAGGAGCTAAGCACCAAGAAATGAAAGTTTGAGCATAACAAAAAGATGCTAGTTTCGGAAGTGGCAAGTGCAATTATGTAGCAACATTTACCCCCAAAACTAAAAGACCTAGGACGTTCTATCATGAAAGTATCAATGGGTAATGGTGATGAGGTTAAGGGTATGCTTGATCTTGGAGCTAGCATAAACCTTATGCTTCACTCTATTTATGAGAAATTGGATTTATGACAGTTAAGACCTACAAAATTGTGTTTGCAATTAGTTGATAGGTCAATCCGTTATTTGAAAGGAATAATGGAGGAGGTGTTAGTAAAAGTTGGAGGATTGATTGTTCCCGCCGTAGACCTAGGGGAAGTGAACGAGAAAGAAAAGGAGCACTCTATACTCCTAGGGAGGCCTTTATAGCCACCACTAACACTTTGATCAATGTGAAGAATGAGAAATTGACCGTGACCATCTCAGGAGAAATAGTAGAATTTTCAATCTTTAATGTTGAACCTATTCCTACATATTTCGGAGAATAAGAAAACCTAGTGTTAAGCAAAGTTGAAAGGCCCGGGAATTTTCTAGTTGGAATCAAAAGTCTGCGTGTAATTGTGAGATGTAGTACTGAGGGAATTTTTGCCTTAAATTAATGATACCATATTCAAGTAATGTACAACTCCGATCCACAGGTGATTTTACATCATGTATTTGGTGGAGTGTCAGAATCAGTAACTTAGCAACAATTATCGAAGTTGCTAAATCTCATGACCGCAAGAACAACACAAGGGATTGGTAAGGAAACGGTGCATTTTCTTGCTTTGCGAGGTGCGAATGCAGTTATTTAGGGCAGTGAGGAATGTTAATGCTTCTGGCAACAAATAAATTGTAGGAAAAAATACTTAAGCAAATCCCAAATGCTAAGGTTGATGTCATACACTTGGATCTTAGTTCATTGCATCAATCAGAAAAAATTTGCATTTGAGTATATTGCCTCAGGCCGTCTTCTCAACCTTCTCATTGTTGAAAATTGTCAATTAGACTAATCCTATCTTGGCAATGGTTAACTATATTCTTATATCACTAAGCAATAATTTAAAGTTCATTATTGTACATCCTTAATGTAATAATGCAGGCATTTTCCTACCGAAGACAACATACAACTGGACTTTGCAACCAAGAAAGAACAAATTTTGGTCCTCTAACTTAATCTTAATTTTTATTCAGTTTAAATTGTCACGTCACGAGGAATAATTATAAGCCTTGTATATTATTAGTCTTTATAAATGTTGATGGTAAACAGTGACCCTTATGAATATTTAGTCGTTTATTCATATTAGTGAAGTAGATATACCTAAAATAGATATAATATTGAGTACGAATTTTGTATTAAATTTTTGTGTAACATAATCATATTAAGATTCAATCTTATCTAAGAAAATCATATAAACTCGAATTTAAAAAAAAAAACTGAAATATGAATCAAAATTACTTAAGAATATTTAAATTTCTTTATCCTAATTTCCTATTTAAAGAAGCGACTTGAAAATTCTTCGGGCATGTAGGTCTTTTGCTTCTGGATACAATGAACAAGGCTGCACGTGAAAGCAAACGAAAAGGGAGGATCGTTAACGTATCCTCATTCATTTTTCAATCCTCATATAGTTTAAATTTTTAAATCGTTGACTAGAAATGTATATATATTGGGTTTCTGAATTTATTTGGTTTGATGCAGTGTTAATAGTTATGCTGCTTAAGACTTTTTCTCAACGAGTGTCGAGCAGGTAAATGTTAATGGTTTTTTAAGAAATTATGCAAATGCAAAATTTCCAATGTCTAAATCAATTTGTAAACATTTGAGTATAATGCATTTTCATTGGGGTTGATTATGTAGGGAGCAGCAGCAACTTTCTATGGCGCTTGCCAGTGGAGAATATTTTAAGGACTGCAACATAACATGGCTGAACCAAGTCCTCTTGCTAAGCATGAAGAACTGGGCAAAAGAGTATGGGATGGATTTAACAAAGAATTAGGAAGGCCATATGATATTAAGAACCGAGGAAAGTTTCAAACAACTCAATAATCTTGGAACCTTTATTAGTAAAAACCCAAAGGACTGATCGAACATAACACCTTGGACGTAATAAGGAACATGCAAAACATAATGAAAAAAAAACAACTGGAATTCAAGATCCAACATCGAAACAAATGCCTAGAAAGCTAAAATCATACGAACAGTTTTCCTTAACAAAACCAATTCATTCGATCAAGGGATCCCAAGTAAAAGATTACAGATTGGACACCTGCAAACCCAGGGCTGGAGATACAAAAGAAGCAAGCTCGTCGTCTATTTCAAATTTGTCCATATCTTCCTTTTCCAACATCACGAAAATCTCTATACCGTCTTTTTCTTTGGCGTCAAATATTATAATCAGATTTTTCTGAGGCCACAATCCCAAGCCTACCCAGAAAGGCTTACCCCATCCAAAGTCGCATTCATATATTGGAAGCCCGCAACAACTGGAGAAGCTGATTGGAACTACTTGCCCACTACCTTGGGCCTCAGCTCTCTCCATCATCATTTGAAGATGATCTTCTCCGTCTTGGAGCTTTTCCAGTTCGTGTTCTGCTTCCACTTTTCTTATGGTTTCTCTCATTTGATTAATAACACAGCAAAGTCCATCGTCTGAATTTTTATCAACCACTGCTACCACTGGCTCGTAAATGAAATTTCCCATATGATTATCCGAGAGAGGAGGTTTCATCCTTGAACGCAAGTTCAAAGCGTGTTTAATGATGCAGCATGTATTAGAATCGGCTATTAGTCGCGTTGATTTCACAAGCCTGTCGGATATAAATGATGTTAAGCTCTCGATTCGTGTTGGCTTCTGATGTCCCGTGCTATTGTATCTTTCTCTAATAGCTGCAATACTAGACGCGCTAAACAAAAACCTCCTGGAGACGATGCCATGTTCGCCATTCAACATCTCGAAGCAAGTCTCAAAGTTTGATGCATTAACAGGTGGAAAGTAATTGGCTGCATCAAAACGAGGAATTTTTGTGTTATGATCCCCACGAGCAACAGCAGCCCAACTCCTGAGGAATACAACTCCTGACACGGCATCGGCGATCTTGTGCGATATGCCAGCCCCAACCACCATTCCACCACAGTCGAAGTTAGTGACTTGGACATAAGCAACCAAGTCGATAGGATCTGTGACATCAAAAGGAAACAAGTCGTTGAAATGATTGCAATATGGGTTTCGAAGGATATCAAGGATGGTGCCTCTGGCCTTAGCTTCCACGAAAGGAACTCCCTCATCGTTGCAATCTATGTGAGAGTGACCCATTACACGACCTGCAAAAGGGTAAAACAGGGTTAAGGTCTCAGACAAGGACTTCTTAAGCCTTTCGCATCTTTCCTTGTTGGTGATATTGGAGTTTCTTGGATAGACGAGAACCCAGGGTGCAAAAACTCGGACCATGATTTGATCAAGAGATGAGAGTAGACAATGGCGAAGATGATCTGGTGTTGGAGTTGATGGTTTGACTAGACTCATTTCAGACAATTTCTCCACCTGGATCTTCATTTTCTCTGTTTTTGCAAAACGGGAGCAACAAACGCTTCTTTTAGCTTCTCGTTCGTTTCTCACAAAAGTGTTACATGCATATATAGCTAGTAACCAGGAAACCAGTTACTTCTGTTTTTGCAATTTGAATGGTTGTTAATATAAAATAAGAATTATTTAAAATAGAGGAAGGGCATCATGACAAAAATTATTGTAATTGCAATACGAAGCCGAAAGATGCATATAATGACAAAATTTATTTATAAGTTAAAAGTCTTTAAAAAAAGAAATTTTTCTTATTAATATTAATGTTAATCTCCCAATTATTCTATAAATTTTTTTAAAAAATTATTCTTATTATTATTTGTGATATCACACAAAAATTAAAGAGAGACCCCCAACACACACATTTATTAGGCACATTAAAAAATTGAGTTCTTGTTTATATTTATTTTGTGTGCAATTATAAACTCACATTATCAATTACCTACACACCCGTAATTTGGATCAATACTATAATTTGAATCAATATTTTTGTTAGATTAGTAATTTGATGAATGAATTGAACTTAAATTAAATAAAAAATGATGACTTAATTAGTTATTAGTTTAAGTGAATTAGTAAAATCTATGTTAAAAATTATATACTTGAGATGCTATTTCCTAACTATGTAAAATAACTTTTAATAAAATTAATAAGAAATTAAGAGAAATATGATGTACCAATTAAGTGTCAAGTTAAATCGACCAAATGATGAAGAAATTTAAGTGAAATAAGTAAGAGTTAATTAAATGTCAAGTTACAAGCAAGGCGATATCAAACTTATAATAGAAATGGTATCATTAATATTACAAAGTGTTAAATGGGCCCTCATGATTGAAAGAAGCAATAGCATGCGCAGGAAATATTGACAAGAAAATATTACCTGTGCTTGCATTATTATCTGACAAAGAGAAGAAAAGGTTTAAAGGTAAAAGTTAGATGTAGAGAAACTTTGTATCTCCTTTCAGTGGCCAATAATTCTTGAAAAGGAAAAGATGAGTAGGTGAGAGTTTGTCAATATCTTAGACAAATGAAGATACGATCATTGCAAGCTATAAATTTTCTCTTGTGATTTCTCAATATATAAAGAGATATATGCATTTAGTTAAATTGAGATGAGAGTGCAGAGAGCAATTTTAATTATTTGCTCTGTAATAATTGTTCAGTTTGTGAACAATTAAGAGGATTAAAAATTAAGAGAAAAATTGGGGAATAATTACAATTGGAAACACACTGGGTAGCTAGTTTTGTGAGAGTGTAAGATTAAATATTGTAATATCTTATTTTTATAGTAATTATTAGATCAGAGAGTGGATATAGCTCTTGCATTGAGAGTGAACCACTATAAATCCTTATGTCTTATTTAATTCTGAATTTACTTCAATCGTGCTAGTTCTCCATTATTTCTTGCAGTATTGGGATTATATTTCCACATTGTTTATACAGTCTAAACGATAACAACTGGTATCAAAGCAGAGGTTCTGACTGTTAGCAAGAATAATGTCAGGAGAAGAAGGAATTAGCGGGCTGGCGATTAGGAAATTCGATGGAGATGATTTTGCTTATTAGAAAAAGAATATTCAAGATTATCTCTATGGAAAAAAGCTGCATCAACCTTTGATGGGATCAAAGCTGGATAAAATGACTGATGATGAATGGAAGTTGTTGGATAGACAAGTGTTGGTTGCCATCTGACTAACGCTCTCAAACAATGCACATAGGGTGGCAAAGGCAAAAACCACAACTGACTTGATGAAGGTGTTATCAGACACATATGAGAGACCTTTTGCCAAAACAAGGTGCGTTTATGAAAAGGCTGTTCAATTTGAAAATGGACAAAGGAGCTTCGATGGCTGCACATCTAAATGTTTTCAACATAATATTGAATCAATTGGAATCGATAAAGATTACTTTTGAAGATGAGATTCAAACACTTATTTTGTTTGCCTCTTTACCAAATAGTTGGGATCACTTTCATTCAACTATTAGCAATTCTATAGGAAGCCAAAAGCGGAAGTATAAAGAAACCAAAGATAATATTCTTACAGAGGAAATCCAAAAAATAGATTCTGGTGATGGTACAAGTTATGCCCTAAATCTTGAAAGGGGTAGACCTGGTGATAGAAATTCTAACAAAGGAAGCGGAAGAGATCAATTTAGAAATGGAAGAAGCAGATCGAGAGGTAGACAAATAGACTATTAGAACTGTCGACAATAAAGCCACTTGAAGAAGAATTGTAGAGCACATAAAAGAGAGAAAAATAGAGGCAATGCTGCAAATACTGTGACTGATAAGGTATGAGATGTTCTCGTATTGTCCATTGATAATTTTGTGGACACTTGGGTGATGGATTCAGGAGCTTCATTTCATACAACATCACAACGCTAAGTAATTGAAAATTACGTAGCTAGTGACTACGAAAAGGTGTATATGGCTGATGAAACACCTTTGGAGATAGTCAGTATGGGAGATGTTCATTTGACAAATGAAAATGGAACCATCAGGAAGATTCAACAAGTGAGGCATGTACCGAAGCTGAGAAGAAACTTGATCTCAGTCAGCCAACTATGTGATTTAGGAGATTATGATGTGACTTTTAATAAATCCTACTGGAAGTTGACTAAAGGAGTCATGGTTGTTGCTCGTGAAAATAGAAGAGGAACCTCTATATGACTATTGAAAATAGAGGTGTTGCTGCTATCACTGATCGTGATGATAGTTCAAGTTTGTGGCATTACAAACTTGGACATATGAGTGAGAAGGGAATGAAGATACTTCTATCAAAGGGACTTCTGCCAAATGATAAGTCAAATTATTTATATATGATTTTAGGATGGATTGGAACTAATTTGACTTATCTTCATGTGAATTGTGCACTTTATTTGGCTAATTCTCACACATTTCAACTTTATTGCTTAATAGGTACAATTAGAGATATTTTGGGGAAAAAGACATAACTTTGGTTGTGGATATCAGATTACAGCTGTTCAAGTATGCTTTCAAAGAGGACTCCGAGCTCTACAACTTTTGTGAGACATAAGGAGAGATTTGGCCTTCTAAAAGGTCAAAAATGTATATTTCTGAAGATGCTCAATGTATGTCCGCCTAGCAGACATCATGTCCCTCTAAACAGACATCCGCCTAGCGGACATCATGTCCATCTAAACAGAAATGAGCGGAGAAAGAAGACTAAGGACTTGTGAATGTCTGCTTAACAGACATTCACTATCCAAACTACTCCAGAGACCCAAGAAAGTTCGCCTAACGAACATCACATCCGCCTAACGGACTTGGAAGACACAGATACAATCTTTATTCCCCTGTTTAGTAAAAACTAGGTTTTTTTAACCCCAAGACACTATATATACTCATTTTGAAGACCTAAATAAGGAGGGATGGCACTAAAAATGAGGCAAGGAGATTGGAGGCACCGAAAATAGGAAAAGAAGAGGAAGAAAGAGGATTGCATCAAGATTAGAGCAAGCTTGTTTTGTCTTCTCTCTCTATCTTCCCTCTCTACCCTGTCTTGAATGTTGATAGTCTCTATGTATTTTGATTCTTTTATCATGTGCTGGAACTAAAACCCATTTAAGGTTAGAGATGTAGCCTATTTTGTGGGTTGATTGATGTTTTATAGATTGATTGATGTTGAATGAAGGTTCTTGGGTTATATTTATCTTTCTTGAGCTTCATTATTGTTTCTATGCTTGATCACCATAGATGCAATCTTAGGAACCATATGATGGACTGAGAAGTGAAGCATGATTTATGCACTAAGGAGATAAACACATTAGATTTAGAGATAGAGATATCCTAAACTAGTGTGATAACTTAGGGTTACTTGTTCTTAATGAATTTTACTAGTTAGGTTTCACATTGAGAGATGATAATCAAGTAGTTAGGTACTCTTGTATATCTTGAGAGAGAATACAAGTGAATTTGTGTAATCATTATTATACCTTGTCATTCAATCAGTTCCATAATCTATCGATCAATCTCTTAAATTGGTGAACCCCGAAGCCCTATGTCTAAATTATCAATTTTCCCTTGTTTGTTTAATTACAGTCTTTACAATTGATTGTTCACTCCAATCCAATCATCTTTTAAATTTCTTATCATTTTGGTTCAAGTAATTAGGATTAATTCAGTAGCGAGAGTTTAGTCCTTATGGGATACGACCTTGGAATACTTGATGTGTAAGTACTAGGAACGACTCTGTGCACTTGCAGATTTTGTCGACCACCAAACTTAAAGTCGATTGAGCATGAGCTATGTGAAAGCTGCATTTTCAGGAAGCAAAAAAAGGTTAGCTTTGTGACTGGTGGCAGAGAATTGAGAAAGTACAAGTTGGAGTTAGTTCACAATGATATGTGGGGTCCTGCTCCCATTGCATCACTTGGAGAGTCAGGATACAATGTGACTTTTATTGATGATTTGAGCAAAAAGGTATGCGTTTGTTTTATCAAAGATAACTCTGAGGTATTTAGTGCTTTCAAGAAGTGGAGAGCCATGGTGGAGAATGAAACACAGCTAAAGTGAAGTGTGTGAGATTTGATAATGACAGAGAATATGTAGACAAAGATTTCAAGAAGTATTATGCAGATAATATGATCAAGATGGAGAAAACCATCCCTAGCAAACCTTAACAGAGTGGTGTAGTTAAGAGGATAAACAGAAAACTGAATGAACATGCAAGGAGTATGAGACTCCATTGTGGATTGCCAAAGATATTCTGGGCTGAGGTAGTTAACACTATTACATTCTTAATCAACCGGAGTCCATCTACATCGCTAAATTTCAAATTACTGGAAGAGGTTTGGAGTGACAAAAAGGTAAACCTTTCAATTCTGAAAGTGTTTGGTTATGATGCCTATATGTACTATGATTCTGTCAATAGAAGCAAGCTTGATCTGAGATCGAAGAAATGTTTCTTCATTGGCAATGGAAATGTTGAGTTTGGTTATCGTTTCTGGGATAATCAAAGCTAGAAGATTTTTAGAAGTAAAGACGTCATTTTTTATGAACAAGTGATGTATAAAGATATCCAGGGTGTAGAAGGTATCATGAGCACTGATAAGAGAGAGAAAGCAATTTCGTTGGGTGATATGCCAATGAACGAGATGCAGGGTAGTGGAAATGAAGAAGAAGGAGAAGATGACAACAAAGAAGAATCAGTAGAAGAGGGTGTGACTCCTCAAACTGATGTTCAGACTCCAGTGTTGAGAAGATCTTCTCGTGATAATAGAAGAGCACCGAATAGTTACACACCTTCTCCTCCACATAGTTGACATGCACTACACCATATTTTCTTAACTGATGATGGTAAACCAGAGAGTTATGATGAAGAAATGCAACTATATGAATCAATCAAGTAGGTGTCAGCGATAAAAGATGAGATGAATTCACTTTCATCAAATCAAACTTGGAAGTTGGTGAAATTATCGGAAGGGAAGAAAGCCTTACACAACAAATGGGTCTACTGTATAAAAGAAGAATATGATGGAAATAGATGGTAAAAGGCGAGCCTGATCGTTAAAGGTTTTTAACAAAAAGAAGGTGTTGACTACAATGGCATTTTCTCTCCAGTGGTTAAACTGACCACTATTCGGATTTTACTTGGGATTGTGGTGGAAGAAGATTTAAATCTGGGGCAGTTAGATGTGAAGACTACAATCCTACATGGTGACTTGGAGGAAGAAATCTACTTGCATCAACCACAAGGTTTTGAAGTAAAGGGAAAAGAGAATATGGTGTGCGAATTTCAAAA
>JANQBM010000004.1:9530086-9563372 GCA_025594535.1 Erythroxylum domingense | reverse complement strand
TATGACCCATTCTTAAGTGCCACAGATATTTTGAATTAATACTAGAGTCATTGGATTGTCTTGGTTTTATCAATTCTATGGTGTTTAGTGAGCCTGACATAGGTTCTATAAAGAACAATCCCTATTTAATTATCGCATCACAAATAAAATCCTTATTCACATATATTGAAACAACATTTCCAAAATATAAGGAGTAACCATATTTTATTAGAAAAAAACAGAAATCATGCTCCTTATAATCATTGGCACATAATAAACATCCTCCAAATATAAACTATGACCACTAGGAAAGTCCAAGATAACTACTCCCACTGATTTTGCCAAAACATAGGAACCATCTGCCATCTTGACTTGAAACTGGCCTTTAGGTAGTCTTCTTCTGTACTAGAACCCCTGCAAAGAATTGCAAACATGGTTAGTGGCTCCTGAATCTAATATCCAATAAACAGATAAATCTGCCACATTTTTAGTTTTATGATCAAATCTTTATCATGACAAAAATTTCCAACACTTGTTTTCATTAAAACCGAAACTCCTTCCGTTAAAAGAAAAAACTAGAACTTAGTATTTTATAAAAACCAAAACTTGATTCCTTGAAACAAAAATCCAGCACTTGTTTTCACATTAAAAACCAAAACTAGATTCATTGAAATAAAATTCCAACATCTTTGTTTTCACAAAAATGAAACTATGCCAATACATAAAAGGATACACTGAAACCTTTACCTCTCCATTTCTTCAATCAATGGCTTCTTCATCTTCATCATTACATTAATTTGTACATTAAAGTTCAAAGAAAACAGAAAAATGAAGCTAAGGAGGAAACATGGTGATGATAGACCACCCTCCTTGTTATAACCAAATGAAGAAATCTTGCATGGTAAATTTAACTTCTATGGGCAACCAAAAGAGAAATACATACACCATATATATTTCTATCATATAAAAATATGCAGCATACCAAAAAAAGATTGCCAACCCATGCATCAACCATATAGGAACTGACATCATGCATTAGAACCTTACTCTAATACTAATTGTTGGATCGGGAAAAGAAAGCATGCCATATTTGGAGAACCGGTAGATTTCAAAAATTTTTAGAAATATTATTTGTAGCAGAAGCAATATATCCAAATCATCATGCCAATCTATACATGATATGGTATAAGGATAATAATAAACATAAACAAGATAGCGATATTACCGACTCCTTCGCTACAACTTTAATTTCTCGCTACGCTATCCTCTCCTTCTTCTTTTATCCAAAGCCTTTTGCTTTTGAATCATTTACTTTGTCAATCTATCCTCTCCTTGTTGTTGTATCCTCAACCAATTTGATTTATGTTTTATTCTTCCAGGACAACTTGGTTAACAAAATCCTTTGGTGGGAAAGGAGAAGAAATGTTTGGGGGAGACTTTTCTTAGAAGAAATGAACCAAAAATGAGACTTTTCTCACACAAATTTCTGCTCACTTATGCATGAAAGGAGAGAGAGAGTCAAACCATGCAAGAACACTTTCTTACACCCTTAATTTCAGTGATGCATGGAATGGAAGAAGAGAATAGCATCCAATGCATCACTTCATACTTTAGTCAATCAGAAAGTAGCCAATAAATGAGACTCTTATCATTTTTCTTTAAGATGGCTATATAAAAAGAATATTAACCTAAATATGACCTACCAATTTTGGTTTTGGAAGATGGAAGAAGGAAGATGGTCCATCCAATGCCCATCTTTCTTCTTTAATCCAATGAATGCTAATAGGTTATATGCTAACATTAAAAGATAACCATTAAACCATTTACAGGTAAGTTCATAACTTCATTTAATGATGATAAACCATAAAAAAGACCATCTTTATTTAGCAATTTAATGTCAAATGTGCAGCTGCACATTCAGTCCATTAAAACCAAAATTGCTACTCCTTTCTTTAAAATTTTTGTTTTAATATAATTAATCTAATCAATTACATTAAACCAAAGTCTAGCCAATTTGTAAATGAACATTTGGGCTTATAATTATCCATTAATTAGTGCAAGCCCAACATTCAATTATGGGCTTCTAAAACCTACATTTATATTTCTTACTATGCTTGATAACCCTCCTTGAATCTAAGTGGAGAATCTTATTGGACTTTGATAATTCAAGCTCCAATAAGCTTATAATTAATTTAATCTCATTATAATTAATTCTAGCTTATTAACTAAATGTCATTCCACTAAAGACAATTAGTTGAACTCTTAAACTTTTAAATATTATGAGAACACATATTTATGTCCAATTGCAAGCCCTATTTAGAATCTTATTATAGCCATCCACATAATAAAGGATAAAATTACCGTTTTGCCCTTATGTTGACTTTTCCTTCTAGATCTCCCATTTTACTTTATATGGTGATTAACACACAAGATCTCATTTTGGTGTTAAGAATTGATGGGTAGTTAGTCCATCAAACTACTGGCGCCAGTTTAATCACCAAATCTCCTAAAAACATCCAGAAGTGATGATATCACTATAAACTCTTTATTTGAGTGAATGTTCCCTGATAAATGTTTAATTAATAATTCCAACATACAGACACAGGATTAATACTCTGTAAAAATCCATTATGATCATGTCAAGAATTATAATGAAACATATACGGGTTCACCAGTCATCAAGATTGTGGTTCATAATAAGCGAATGCTTAAGTTTCGTGTTTTAAGATTAAAGTAACGACCCACTTTATTCTTGAAAACATACTTGATTCCACATTCATTTAATAATGCCACTATCGATAGTCAACTACTATCATGATATGAAACTCATCATTCCCTTGAAGTAAACTCCTTTACTTACACGGAGATAAATCGCAACAGTACAGTCTAAACTATAATCAAGCAACTAACTTGATTATTCAACTGCGAATCCATTAATTTAGATTTTGATAATATACATGTTTCCCATACATCTCTGTGTATATGTGTATTACTTACAAAAGAATCTTTGTACCTTATGACTAGATATATAATGCTTATCAAAATCAAACTCTTTTATTTTATTGATAATAAATATTTCCATTACAAAAATGTAACTAAAGAAGATTAGGGTACATTTAAATACACTTGCTTTCTAGGGCACTATATTTACATTACTCTATCATTGAGGTTATTACAGTTGCATACCTTATTAACTCATTGAATCTTATCTCATATTCTGCCACCATGAGTCTACCTTGCTTTCATCTTTCTATCCAAATAAATCTTAAGCATATAATTCTCCTGAAACATGCTCAGAAAATCTTCCCAGGTCAAACCAAAAGGTCTGGTGGTACTGCCTAAAATAGTCTTCCAATACTGGTATGTTGGACCTTGCAGTAGTGAGACAACATAATCAAATCTCTCATCTACCTCACAGTCCATTTGATCGAGCACCCTTTCAATTCTTTATAAACATCCTTCTGCCTCAGCAAGGTCTATACTTCTGTAGAAGTCCACTGCCCCTTGCTTTCTCAACTTATCGTATCTCCTTTCTCATCTCTTCGAGATTCTTAGAGGCATTTGAGCAAATTCAGGTGTAAGAGATTCTCTATTACCTCTAATAGACTCTATGTCGGTTGACTCTCTAATTTGATTATTTATAGCAGATGACCTATAAAAAAAATAGTTGTAATCACGAACTGAGTTTATCACTATTTATCATGTATCAATGTCTGTATATGTCCCTATGGATGCAAAACCATGCCCTGATACCAAAAATTATAGCAACACCCCACTACTATAGAGTTTATACCGGGATATCCTGAGAACATTCTAGTATATAATCTATAATAATGGTATGTTAACTATCTCACCTTCACTTTATAACATGGAAACATATCCAACTTAATCATGGAATATGAGATTCTAGATTTGTTAATATTTGTTGTGACTGAGTGCCTTTCATATATAGAAATAGATACAGGCCCATTGGGCTCAGTCAGAACAAAAATCACAGAGTAGAGCTCTATGTACAGAATACTGAGCTTATAGCTCTTTCATATAGGCTACTCTGATCACAACACCTTCATCTGAGCATGCATTTTATGAAATGCATTAAATAATAGAATATTCCATGAATAGCATTCACTTATGAAGTATAGACAGAATCTCATATTCATCGGACCTCAATCTGGCATTAAACTTTCGTTGAGCATTTGAAATTCAGTGGCAAACATATATCATTCAAATGTCAGATGCAAATATAACACTTCCAATACATTCCTGTCTATTAAACTTCTCACACTATTAAAGTCCGAAATTTGCATTCAAAACACAATAGTTCAATAATTGAAAGTTAAATAGAATAAATCAAACAATCCTAAGAAGATCATCTAGGTTGACTCACAAATGCTCCCTTTCGCTTATTGCCTTCAAGTCCCGGTAATGTATGGATGTTGTCATTCAATGTGTTCATCTAAAACATATCATACATACATATATCACAATTTTGCATTAAATACTGAGGTAGTATTCTATGAGTTATGCTCACAATACTATATACTTTGTAGATTTGAACTTTTGGCTAGTATATGATCATACCCCCGACAGTGTACAACTCATAGCTTTCAATTCCCATATCCAACAGTTATAAACGTTATACCAATCAAAATATAAGAGAATAAAATACAACTTTTGTGAAGACACCTTTGGCTAATTCGGTTTCTGTCAATACAGTTTATTCAATATCAATAGGATATAATTTTTGTCTCCGGTAGTATTACAGCCTCAGTCAAGACACAATTTCGAGCCAGGTTCTGAAATGCTTAGAGACATAATTAAAATTAGACTTCCTCAACAAAGTTGTATCCATATGACCATACTTTCATCTGAATTAAGAATTAACTCATTTAAAAATCTAAAGATCAAGATATACTCAAAATATCAAAGCATGTTAAATGAAAATGTTCCAGTTCACTTCCTCATTTTCATCCTAAATTGATCAAATTAAATCTTTCCTGAATGACATCAGATGGCTATATATTTTTATGAAGAGGAATAAAAATGTGTTATGAGTTTGTTGGATTAAAATTCAAGTCATTTGGAAGTCAGAAGAAGATGTTATAGCCAAAAGAATGAAGGATGAGCAAAACTGTCAACAACATCGTGCACTACCTTTTATTCCAACTTCTTCTAGCTCTTCCCAAAATAGACGTTCGAGTCAATCTCTCACAGTCATTTTTACAAGGAATATGAAGGATTTAGGTAAAACATTTTTTTTTAAAATTGTTCCTTGATTCCTTAAGTTTCTAATGAAGTAATTTCATGCAATTCTGTTAAGTATTCTGCAAGTTATACTAAAAACACTACAAACTATTCCTAAACTAGGACAGACTCTTCAACTTCAAGCCAAATTTTGAAACTTTTAGAGACAGAATTAAATTTCTATTTCTTCATGAAAAATATATCCCTATGTCTCTAGTTTTCTCTAAATAAAACTCCATCCAATTTAGATATTCACAGATCAAGTTGTTCCCTAAATACAGATGTATATTGAGTAAAATATTGCATATATCATGCTCCAGCTCACTTTATTCTTTCATCTTGTTAAGCATATCACCGAATCTGCTTCTTCCTTCACCACCAACACATGCATCAACACCATTCACGCATGCATCAATCTATAAGCATAAAAATCTACACCATTTACACATGCATTCATTAACAAACCTTAACACCTTAATAGAAATTATTTTCACTATTATAAAACTTACTTGACTTAAGCTTCTCTCTCTCTTCTCACTTCAGCAAAATTTTATAAATGGGGAGAGTAAATAAGAGATTTTGATGGATGTAAAGTCACAAGGATTTAGCAACAATCAAAAACTCAATGACTAAAGACTTTTTTCGGTGGTGGATAAGCCAATAACATAAATAAATGTAGAAATTTGATGTTTAGGTGATAAACCATAAGGAGAGTGTTTTATGAAGATGATTTTCAAAGAACCCGAGGAGAGGGCTTCAGAAACATTTTTCCTAATGCCTAGGTGTACCTTTTAAGGATTGACACATGTTTCCAATGCATGTCTTCCCCTTATCCAGTAGATAAGCTACCATTTGTATCTTAATTATAGATCCACATGTCACTCCATAATTTATCCATTTGTCAACTAATAATTTGTCTCATATTTCAACATTTTTTTCCTAGTCTAAAATATCACAAATTTTCGATAAGTCTCTACAATAAATTCCAAAATAATAACTATTATCACTAAATAAATTTTTAACACAATTAATCCACAATTCACATTTTAATTGCATTTACAAATCAATTGTGCCAGTAAAATGTCAGTGAGTGAATATACAATTATTTCATGAATGAGAACATTATTCACATGCATGCGTATGCCATATAATGCATGAAATGTCTAAATTCTCAATAAATTCTTATAAATAAAGCATCCTAGGGTTCTAACCCTAATAATGGGATGTTACATGTAATCAATTAATTAGAGTTTGATAATTTCATGAAAACAAATTGGTATGTGAATGTTATAGAAAGATGATGTGTTTTTGGTAAAGTATTCTAAAAAATTAGAGTGAACTTGGTGTTAAAATATATGTGAGTTTCGAATAAACAAAAGAAAGGAGGAAGAAAAAAGTAGTAAATTATGGTGCTAAAAAAGATGAAAGTTGCAATCATGCACCTACACAATCACAACTCTGTCAAAGAGTAGGAAAGTTGCAATCGTGCACTTACACAATCGTGACTTGAGAGGAAATGCAAAGGGTGTTTTGTTTTGAGTGATTTTTTGACTAATAAAGGTTAGGATGTTTCCATATGAATTATTAAGGTTTAAATGAATTCTTAATTGAATTTAATTGATGTTGAATGAAAGGATTAAAGTGCAAAAAGGGCATTAAGGATTAAAAGAATGTTTTGAAGGTGTTGTAAATTGTTTATAAAGAGTATTAAAGAAACATACCTGAGAAATTGTCATTGAACATACATGATATATGATACATTCATAAACATATTTATGATTGATTATTCTTATGAAAATGCACATAATTGACATATAAATGTATATGATTGCATATAGAGGAACACATCGAGTGAAAATTCTAGATATTATCGAGACTTCAAGGTAATAAACTAAAGGGAGCATTTGTAAGCCAACCTAGATGAACCCCCTAAGATTGATTGATTTTGTTTAACTTCCAATTATTAAACCATTTGTGATCTTATATGAATTTCAGACTTTAAAGGTTTGAGGAGTTTGATATTTGAGAATGTATTGGAAGTGTTTTATTTACATCTAAAATTTAAATGATATCTGTTTGCTATTGAAATCTGATTGATTTCTGAATACTAAACGAAAGTTGAATGCCGAATTGAGGTCTGATGAATATAAGATTCTGTTTGTGCATTATATATGAATGGTATTCATGACATATTCTATTATCTGATGCATTTCATTAAATACATAACCAGTTAAAGGCGTTATGATTAGAGTAGCTAGTTTGAAAGACCTTTAAGCTTAGAATTCTGTATGTAGAGCTTTGCTCTGTGATTTCTATATCTGAATGGCCCAATGGGTTATATGTTTATGATTATGAAATATATGCTTGTGAAATCTTTTCTAAAGTTGTGATGTTAAAGTGATATGTCATAATAACGTGATTGGTTGGGTTGTACAAGTTCTGAAAGAATGTAGGTGATATGTATGACATTCATTATGTATTATTGTGATGGAAAATGTTGTGAAATTGGTTGGTTGTATGATATTTGTTTGTTTTCCTTGAGTGAGATCATCAATCATGGTTCACTCATTGAGTTCTCAAAACTCATCAAATATTATAACGTAGTTTTTCAGGTAGGAGACAGCAGACCTAAACTAGGTAAAACTTTATGAACGAAATGAAGAGATGAGCTTTTCAAGTATTGTGTTTTCTTTATGATGCCATTTAAGAGATTAGGTTTGATCCAGCATACCATTGTCATAGGATATGTATTTGAATATCCTGTAGATGTTCAGGTATGTACTCTATGGTAGTGGGATGCGACATTTTATCATTTTGAGCATCTACTAAAACTCATCTAGTTTAGTGCTCAAATCACCCTTATAAATTGTTTTTTCTTGATCTTTGCATGTTCTTGGGTGATCAAGGAAGGGTTTGGTGTTTACAACAACCCAGACAAGGAGAAGAAACAAGAAAGGAGGAGAAACAAAAGGTAAAAATGTTTTATATT
Source organism: Erythroxylum domingense (assembly GCA_025594535.1). Taxonomy (NCBI): domain Eukaryota; kingdom Viridiplantae; phylum Streptophyta; class Magnoliopsida; order Malpighiales; family Erythroxylaceae; genus Erythroxylum; species Erythroxylum domingense. The sequence goes on along the minus strand of JANQBM010000004.1, from coordinate 9,555,160 downwards.
TCATGTTCTTTATATATCCATGCATGCATGTACGATTTTGTGTTTTTCAAGTTGTCATGGTGTAGGAATCTAGATTTTGACACTTCTGCTGCATTCTTATGCATGTGATCCATGTATCCATGGCAAATCCAACATCATGAACATGATAGAGAAGATAACACTAGGAGCATGATCGTGACTCCTATGTTATGATCATGAAGGAGAGTTTCTAGTCACAAAATTTTTCATCTATTTTAGGGTTTGGGGTTATTTTTATATCCGAAAAAAGTAAAAAAACCCTAATTAACCCTGAACCCTAAAGCACTATTTAGGAACATGGATTAAACTAAAAATAGGGGCAGTTACAATTAAAAGTGAACCAAAAGTAGGAGATTAAGAACCTCCAGGAATTCTAGCTTTCCAGATGAATGAGCAAATAAAGTTTTTCCTCTTTTCCTTTAGTTATTTCATTATTATTGATATGTAATTTGAATTCTAAGATGTAAAATATAGTCATGAAGTCCTAAATTTCATATTAGGATTTATTCTAGAATTATTTTTTGACTTTTAATTATTGTTGATTTTAATACATATTGGATGTTTGTGATAATTGTTTATGCTTAAACTTGACAAAAAATTGAGAGACTAGGTCAAAAGTAATCAACGTTAGATTTTAAAATAAGAGTTGACAATTTAATAGACCCATAATTATCAAATTAACAATCATTAGAAGAGAGAACTTGTTTGATAAATTAATTATCCAATAGATAGCCTCATATTTAATTGAAAACATTAGGGATAATTTTATGAATCGAGAGATTGCAAATATGGAAATTTGAAATTCAATTAGGGATAATTGATTAGATCTTAAGAGATAGTAATCAATACCTATGGAAATCTAAGATTAAAATCATAATTGGACCAACATTAGTAAAGAAAACAAAATAAGGAAAGACTAAGTCCCAAGTATTCCATCTTGATAAAAACCTTAAATTTTATTAACAACTCATTATTAATTTGCTTATTTTTGTCTTATTATTTGTTTAAATTTTTGCTATTAAAATCTAATTCAAATTAATTCTCTAAATATCTTAGACAAAGTTAGGTTCAAATTATAACTCTTGCATAATCCCCGTGGGAATAACAACCTCTGATAATACAAGTTATGATCGGTATACTTGCGGTGTATTAAGAGTTTTATTAGATATAAGTTAGAATGACAAAGGTGAAGAAATGAAATGATTATCATTTAAAAAAAGGCTCAAAGTGGGAGATGTAGTATTATTATATAATTCGAGATTTAACATTTTTCCTGGAAAGCTCAAATCAAGTTGGAGTGATCCTTTTAAAGTGATGTATTTACACATGGAGCTTTACAATTAGAAAATCAAAACAAAGGAACCTTCAAATTAAACTAACAAAGATGTCACTGTATCTCAAAGGAGTATTTTCATAAGAAAGGGAAGTGATTTTTTCCCTTTCCAATCATTAAAAATTTTTTTGATAACGAATGGTCAAGCTACAGACCTTAACTTAGAAATTTTATATAGTTAGGTTATTTATTTTGAATTATAGTATTTAGGGTTTTAATTTTAATGTCTTTGAAGTGCTTTGGATTAAAAAATTGATATTTTTGAAGTTATTATAATTTAGGGAAGCAGGCTCGGGGGTTATACGAGAAGAAAAAGAAGAAACAGGATAAGGGTGACATTTTTTTTAAAATGTCATGATCGTGCCTTAAATAACATAACCAGCCTTTGTCATCATCGTGCTCCAAAGTCACGATCAAATAAAAGGACATGCCATGATTGTGCCTTGTGGCCAACCATGTCAAAGTCATGAAAAACCATCTTAAAACCCTATCTACCCCTCCTTCTTCAACCTTAACACTTTATATTCATCCTTTCTCTTCATCTAACCCTACTTTATCTCTCTAAATAGTAGCAGCCACTAAAATTCTCTCTTCATCTTACTTAGTTTTTTCTTTTGTTTTCTTGTTCTTTTACCTAGATATATATTCCTCCTACATATATATAGTAATTTCCACACAAATATCACACCTTTAGAGTGATTTTTACAAGATTTCAATGAATTCTTCTCTCTTCACTTTTTTTGGGTGTTTTAATGTATTTTTATATGTTCTGGGTTGATTTTGAAAGGTATACATTTATTTATGGCTTCAAGAATCAATCAAAGTGCTAAATTCTCTCAACCGAAGGAGAAAACTCAAGTGTCAAGGGAAGGTGCTTATAATAGGGTTGCAAATTTTGGAGCACCTTTTTTCTGATTTATTCAAAAGAAGAAGCTATCCAATTCCAAACTCTTTCTTTTAGATTTTTTAATGCACCTAAATAATTTGATTTTGACATTTTATATAATATAGGGTTTAAAGATAAAATTCAGAACTTAAGTAATAAAATTTGATGGGATATTTTTTTTTTTTACTATATTATGTGTAAGGAATTAACCTTTATATTTTATACTACTAAATAATTTAAGCGTTGAGATTTGAATAAATTTTGGTATCAATTGAGGAGTCACCTATATTATTTGACTTATGATATTATCGAAGAAATTGATGGATTTCTTAGGTCTAACAAAATTGAAAAACATGATAATTTTCGTGCTAAGAGGTATTGGAAACAATTAATCGGGTGGGAAACTTTGTTATTAAAAATGTCCATAATAATTTTATTTTGAGTCCTGAGTATCCGTTATTACATAAATTCATGTGTCGTACTATTTTTGATAAATCTGAAAGCAAAAAGATGTTCTATTAAAGATTTATTCATTTTGTGGTGTATGGATAATAATGTTCATGTTTGTATAACCACCCATATTTTTCATACTATAGCTACTAATCTTAAAAGAAAAATAGTCATCTTGGCATTGGGTATATTATAATCACGCTTATTGTTTATTATGGTGTAGATGTTGAGGGACTGTGTATTGTTTTTCCTAAGTTTCTTAATCATACTCACTTAAGGTGAGCTGATCTTGGAGGTCCATCATATGGAACCTTGAGATATTAGTTCCAAATCTCATATAAAATATAGGATAGGATAGGATAAGTTGGTTCGAGTTTTACACCCATGCAACACCAAGTCTTAACAAGTGAAGAAACAGAGGATGATGAAGAGGAAGGTCAGGAGAAGGTCTTCAATTTAGTCCTAGAAAATAATAAACTTATGGAACAACATATGGAAACCATATAGGTGCACATGAAGGAGATGGTGCTAAAAACAACAAAGACAACGACTTGATACAAAGAGTATTGTTAAGTACTTCACTGCTCAAGGTGTTTAAATTCCATCACCTATATCATCACTGCCTCAATCTTTATAAGTGGTTTCATGCTCTAAACTTTTCTTTTTGTAATTTCTTTTTATTTTTCTAAATGTGATGATTGCTTTCTCATATTAAGGATAATGTGTTTTCTAAGTGTGAGGAGGTTTGGTGCATTAATATGTCATATGTTTGTGAATTTTGCATATCATATCATATTAGTTTTTAGATTAGGTTAATATTGTGTGAACATTTTATTGATATGTATGCATTGTGTGGATATTTCAATGGCAAGAATTTGATGGAAATAGTTTAGCTTTAAACATGATCATTTAATTTGTAAAGGCATAATGATTTAGGAATTTTGTGTTTTATGCTATTTGAATGATTATATATGTTAATTAGGATATGACAACTATTCTTCACTTAATAAATTTATGATATACATGTATAATTATAAGTCAATTGAATTGGTTAGCATTACTAGTAACCTTTCATGAGAATAAGAGATTAAAAAGAAATAAGGTAGGCTAAGTAATTAAATAAAAAATGTGTGTTAAATAAATAACTATACTAGGTTAAGAATAGAGCTAGTAGCTAGTTGAGAATGTGATATAGCTGAGTAACTAGGGGTATTTATGACAAAATTTTTATCTTCGCATTAAAAGACTAGAATGAATTTCCAACTAAGCTAAATAACAAAAAATGTGGCCTAGTTAAGTAATTAGGGGACATTCATGACAAAATGTTTTCCTTCACATCAAAATACTAGGTTAACATTAAAGAAAATTAAAAAATGGTGTTTCAATAAATAAAACCTTATGATCTTTGAAAATATTAAAAACTTTTATGAAAGGATACTTAGTGATAGTTGACTTTGTGATTGATTACTAATTATAAATACATCTTTACAAGTGCTATAGGCATATGAATAGGCTGTTAATATTTTGATTAATATATATATTCAATTCAAAGTAATTGAAATATGTAAACATAAAAGGAATAGGTAAAATGTTGACATTATTTGAATGATTGATGTTTGTAGTTAAATTTATTCTATAAGAATCAATGCCATTGTACCATTATTGAATCTTGAATGATTATGTGCTTATGTGTTTTTTGAGTTTGTTTGAGGTTGTATTTTTGATGTTTGCTTGAGGATAAGAAAAAGTTCAAGTGTGGGCATATTTATAGGTACAGTTTATGCTATGTTTTCCTAGGTGTTTTAGGTGTTTATTAGATGATTATCATATGTATATGCATATAATTACGTTATTGGGAGTGTTTAGTATATTCTAAGTGTTTGTATGGATTAGAGCATGATTTCAATATTAATTTTACATTTCATAAGGTGTTAATTTGTTTATAAGTGATGGAAATTACATAATTAAACAACAAAGAAGATGGAAGCTACATGAAGGGTGTCATGATTGTGCATAAGGAGCAAGATCGTGACAGGCGTGCATAAGTTGCTTGGCTTTTATTATGATTGTGCCTCTGAGAGCATGATTATGATAGAGGGGAGAATACCAAGCTTATGATCGTGCTTGAAGAAGTATGATCATGATAGAGAAGATAACATCAGGAGCACTATCATGACTCCCATGTCACAATCGTGATAGAGAATTTCCAGGTGGGAATTTTTTTGTCTATTTTAGGGTTCGAAGGTGTTTTTGGAATTGATGAAAGTGGGAAAATCCTACTTACACTCCTAAACCCTAAATCACTTTTTAAGAACATGGAATACATTAAAAAATAAGAGCAACCACAGTCAAAAGTGAATCAAAAGTGGGAGATCAAGAAGAACATATGAGAATTCTAGCTTTCTAGATCAATAAGCAAATAAAGTTTTTCTCGTTTCCTTTGGTTCTTTCATTAATCTTAATGTGTAATCAAAATCCTAAGATTAATGTGCAATCAAAATTCTAAGATGTTAAACATGTTCATCAAGTTTTAAATTTCATATTATGATTTATTTTAGAATTATTTTATGCTTTTAACTATTGTTGATTTCAACACATATTATATGTTTATGATAATCTTTTACACTTAAACATGACAACAAATTGAGAGAGTGAGTTAAAAGTAATCAGTGTTAGATTGTACAATGACACTTGGCAATTTAATAGACTTATAATTATCAAATTAACAGTAATTCAAAGAGAGATATTGTTTGAGAATTTATTTATCCTATAGATAGCTTTATATCTAATTGAAAATGTTAATGATAGTTTACTAAATCAAGAGATTGCAAATCTGAAAATTTCAAATTCACTTAGGGTTAATTGATTAGATATTGAGAGAGATTATTCAATACCTTAGGAAATCAAGGATCAAACACATAATTGGATCAATAATATTAAAGGGAACAAAATAAGGAAAGAATAAGTCTTAAGTATTCCATCTTGATCAAAACCTTAAACTTTATTGGCAGCTCATTACTTATTTGTTTATTTTATTATTTGCTTAAATTTCTTTCGTTAAAACCTAATTCAAATCAATTTTTCGAATAACTTAGACAAAGTTAGGTTCAAATTGTAATTCTTGCATAATCCTTGTGGGAACGATAACCTCCTATACTATAAGATATAATTTGCATCCTTATAGTGTATTAAAAGTTTTATCATATACAAAACTTGCTCAACACAAGCCATTGATCATAGATATAGGATGAGTAAAACGTGCAGGGTAAGTTGAGCTAACAACATTAAACAAGCGCTGTATGGGAGGTAACTTATTTCAAATTTTATATTCTTTTGATTTTCACATTTCATATTATTTATATTTTTGTTGTTTTCATTTTCTTTTATTGTTTTTATCCCCTTTCCTTTATATCTTTCAAAAATGTACGTCTAATATTAGATGGATAGTCCCAAAATCATAATTAAAAGTCACATTACTCAGGAAAGTACCAACTCAACTTTCTCACTTACTCTATATACTATATTATGTAAATTAGGGAAAATGTACAACTTTAAATGTAGTTAATGATTTTAATAATTTTCTTAGACATTATAATCTTGGTTATTAAATTCTATTAACTAATATTCTTAATTAATTGAAATTTTTCTGTCAATACTTTATTTCATTATTGAATATTGATTTGAATTAGTATCCAAACGGATGATAGTTATAATAAAATTGCTTTGATAAGCCATTTTAATAGTCATTGAGATAGTCAAATCAAATGAAATTGCATACTATTTATACACATATAGTCATTCTTTTTTGTGACCTTTTGAGTGTAAGAAAAAAAGTTTTGAAAATTTTTAAGCTCTTTTATTTTTTTAGGTGTGTTAATGTAAACAGTTGAATGATTTTACAACTTGCTTTTGTTATACATATTAAGATCATATTTTGTTAAATTAGAAGCATTAAAATGATGAAGACACTTAGTTCTACAACTTTTTAAAGCCTATTTCTTTGATTATTACCTTACCTTATTTTATCCATTAAGTATGATCAGATCGAGCCGCAACCTTTTTCATTGATTTTAACTAAATTATTAACCATTATCCTAATTTATTTAAAGCCTTTTATTATTTTGAACCCTAAAGGTTATTTACATTACTTGAAAATTTGGATAAGTCCAATATTTCTTTAACAATAGTACATGATGAATAATCGAAAATTATTTTGATTGATAAAAAAATGACCATCGAAAAATTGTGTTTAAAAATATATAATACTAATAGATTTATAAAGAAAGGACCTTTGTATATTGTAACCAGTTTCATGTAATGTCTTCTTTTGTAAATTTCTTTCAAATGAACACTTTTTATTATCTTAATCACACTATACTAAAGCTCATTATAACCTAATAAAGGCCTTTTCTTTTTTGTTTCTAGTTTATACATAAGTGGTGGATATGTGATAATACTACGAGCCTATAGTAAGAATTATACTATACATTGATTTAAGAGTTTTGATACTTTTCACCTTAAACATGTGAGTGCATTGAGTGAAATCTTGGTGAGGGTGTAAAGGTTTATGTTTTTAATTTCAATAAGGTTGTTGACGTGATTATTGTTAATATTGACTTAGGAAGTTAGTTTTACGATAACTTGAATCTAATTGTATGTTAATTTGATTAATATTATATGATGATTTATAGTATGAATAGACAGATAAAGATTAATAAAGGATGGATGCTGTAAAATTAATAATTTTGATTATTATTTTCTTGAGGACAAGTAAAAGTTTAAGTGTAGAGATGTTTGATCGATGCATATTTGACTTAATGTACACCCAAATTTGACGTATTTTGTAATTTTACTATATTTTTGGTACCTAATTCACTCCAAGTGCATTTATAGGTAATAATTTCCTTCATGACTAAAAAAAGAAGAATTTGGATGAAAATGAAGCATAAAATAAAGTTTTACAGGCAAATCAAGCAAGTTTTACTTCTATAAAAGCCTTAATAATCTGCAAGCATACGAAATCGTAATTAGTAGTATTGAGGTGTCGATCCCTCGAGGAATTAGTAAAACTATTTTTATCCTAACGTTATCTAAGGTTATAACAAATGCAATAAAAGTGAAAATAAAAGCTAAAATAACAATTTAAACAATTGAGTATGATTTGATTAAGAATGAAATTCCAAAGTTAACACACATAGATCAATATAGAGCACAACCACTTAATAATCGAAATATCATACAAGACAAGATCAAACAATTATGAGAAAAGGGGAGTCATTCTATTGTCAATTGCTACCTTAATTACTTTTTGATTTCATTGTTATCGGTCTTAGAATTTCAGAAGGTTGATTATTCTTTCTCGAGGCCTAAGCATTAAGCCCTAAATCATAACCCCTAATTGAATCCAAATTTTTTACTTTTGCAATTTTTCAATTAACAAAACAGCCTACATTCTAATTAGTTCTTAAGCAATCTAATAGACAATTGGTTCCTCATACAAGATCTCTCTTCATATAATTACCAATTTGATGTTTATGTCATCTATTAGGTTGTTAAATTTCATTAATCATCCCAATCATATTACTATCAGTTCACTCTTCAAATTTATTATCGAAGTATGCAAAATCATAAATATTAATAATACCCAAACATTCATTAACATCAAAAGAAAATAAGTCACAATTGATTCAAGAATCAATCCCAAATGAAGTTAGAACATCCTGAACAAAATATTCATCATCCTCAAATCTAAATCATACATTATATGAAGTGAATATCAAGAGGAATAAAGAAATTAACTTAGAAAGTAATGGCTGTAGTGGCTTGTAGCAATTCCTTTTCTTCTTCTTCTTCTCTTCTCTCTTTCTACTCTCTTCCTTGTCTCTTTTTCTAAAATGGTAAGATGGAGGCTCCCTTCATTAGGGTCATCTTATTTCCTTTTATAGTTCATTTTCCTTTTAGGTTAAAAAGTAGGTTTTACCCAGGTTAAACAGTCTAAAATAACCCTCCAAAAATGAAAACGGAAGTAGATTCTTGCGTATTTCTTGCGCTTGTCATGATCTTGATAGGTATATCATGATCGTGACCCTTAAAAGTTAGCTTCTATCATGATTGTGAACCAATCACAATTGTGACCAAGCTAGATCACTTTTGTCAGACCGTGACAAGAATGTCATGATCGTAATCTTAACTGTTTGTCTAAGCTTTCTCCAAATTCCTCTGATCTTCTTTATTTGATCTCAAACACTAACAAACACATCAAAATACCTCAATTGCATAGAGTTTAAGTCTAAGAAAATGCTATAAACCACATAACACTAAAAAACATAAACATATAATCACATTATCACAATTCTAAGCCTAAGCATGCATAATTCATCTAACAACACCTAAAAACACACTAAAACACCTACTAAAATATAATGTAAACTACAACTAACATGTCCACAATGAACTTTTACTTGCCTTCAAGGAAAAATAAAACAAATACAAACTCAAGCACTAAATAACAACACTTATATACATGCATATGTAGTAATGATACAATGGCAACGAACTTCATGAAACTAATTTAACTGCAAACATAATTATTCAAGTTGTTCTAACTTACTAACTTATGAAATCTATAGATAAGCACTTCGGACTAAATATGCATACTAATCAAAACCTTAATGTCATATTCACTTACCCTTAGTACTTGCACACTCACATTGATAATTAGTTTGTAGATCAAAATTGTAACTATTCCTAAATAACTCTTCATGAAAAAATCATGCTATTTATAAAGATCGGTGGATTTATTTATCAAAACACTATTTTTGTTAATTTTCTTTAAGTTGATCTGGTTGTTTAATGCAAAGGAAAACATTTGTGATGAATGTCCCCTGGTTACTCAACTAGGTCATGTTTTATAAATTAGCTTGGTTGGAATGTCATCTTAGGCTTTTGACATGAAGGCAAACATTTGTGATGAATTTTCCCCGATTACTCAACTTGATACTAGCTCTATTCATAACCCGAAGGTCATTAGAATAGTTATTTGTTAATGATACATAATTTTTTAAATTATTTTAAATTATTTTTTTCCTTTTTTATCACCTATCCCATTTCTTTAGCTAATCATCCTCATGAAAAGATACTAACGATGCTACTTATTCAGTTAATATGAAATTGTAAATGTATGTAGCAAATTTCCTAAGGTGAATGAACTAACTTCATATCCTAATCAACATGCGTATTTAACCAAAGATACTTAGAACACGAATTTTATAAGCTAATAAATCTTTACAACTTAAAAGACTATGTTCAAGGCTAAACTTATTCCATTAAGTCCTAACCATTAACACATTCACACAATTCATGCCATGAAAACCTAAACAAAACTAATATACAACATGAAAAACTCAAACTCAACATAAAATACGTCAAACGACTAGTGTTAAGAAACTTAAGAAAATGCACAGTTAGTCCATTGTAGTTAACACCATAACAAAATGCAATAGTAGTAAGCAAGTGTTTGCTTAAGGTTACATGCTCTAAGTTTTACTAATTTTTATCCTTGGTAATTACTTCAAGCGTATGGGTCGTTCACGTAGTACCTAAGGTGTCAATCCAACGAGGAAGGAACGAGCCCTAAAATCTAACGACAACTAAGTTCGTAACACCTAATTAAACAACTGTTGCAAGAATTAAAATTAATCAAGAGTCAAATATAAGATTTAAATCAGCAAAAGAACAAATAGAAATAAACTCACACAAATAATTCGAATTTCAACCTAGAAGTGACCAATTAAGAGAAAGGGGGAATTTATTCCAAATTAAAGAAATTCTATCCAATTATGAAATCTCCAATTTATTGGGCCTAGACAGCCCTAGGGTGAACTACTCTCTCTCGAGTTATAATTCTTAGCCCTAATTAATATTCCTTAATTCAAATTGTGGAAATTGTGATCTCTCAATCCGAAATTTGTCCAAAACCTAAATTAGTTTTAACGTTGTTTATTAACCTATCGAAATTTGTGTTCGATATCTCATTATACAACTCTAACAGTTTGATTCAATTCTTTACCTATCGATTTACCTAACTCTCATAAACCTAAATCAATGATTTTCATTGGCTCACCCTCTCAGTTTATTACCCATTTATGAAGAATCGAATTAAATCATAATAAATCGAAATAAAACACAATTAAATCAATCTTATTAATCTCAAGAATAAATAAACCCAAAGGTAAGTTTAGACAAAAGCATCAACATTCAACGACAAATATCTCCAATCAATCTTAAGACTCCATACATCAATGAAATCACAATAACGACTAGAATATACTTTCAGAATGGATCTCGAAGTCACAACTATAAGAAACCACTTGTTTTGGGAAATACGTTGCATCAAGCATGTCTTCGTGCCGCTCTTCCTTCATCTCCTTCCTCGATTGATTGATCTCTAGCTAGATTTCCCTTTAGATTTTCGATAGGGTATCTCTATTTTTGCAACTCTTGGCTCTTTAATCTCTCCCTTGCACTCAACACTCAATTTAACACAAAATGCATAACAAATTAAACACTAAAACATCATACAATACACTATTATCAACATCCCCACACTTAAACGTTTGCTTGTCCTCAAGCAAACAAAAAAACAACACACGAAACATAAAACACACGATACAATAATGAGACATTGGTTTCAATCTTCATGAAATTAATTTAATCTCGAACATAATCAATCGGTTTGTTCAGAAAATAAAACATGAATCGATTTGGATGAAATGGTAGATTTCAAAATTTGAAGAAATCAAAATTTTAGCGGAAGCAATATATCCATATCAACATGCATAGCCCCACATGATATGGTATAAGTAAAAAAATTGCATAATCACAAGAAGGAAAATATTATCGACTCTTTTGCCTTAACTTTAACTCCTCGATGTGCTATCCTATCCTTGGCAATATTTCCTCTCTACCTTATTGTATCCTCATCTTGATATTGTATCCTCAACTAATCGGATCTACTACTTGTTCTTCTTGGACAACTTGGTTAACAAGATCCTTTGGCGAGAAAGGAGAATAAAATTTTGAAGGAGATTTTTCTTAGAAGAAAGTAGCCAAAAAAACTGAGACAATCTCATACAATTTTTAGCTCACTATGCAAATAGGAGAGAGAGAGTCAAAACAATGGAAGATTTTCTTACACCCTCTCAATTTCGGTTAATCTAAAAGGAAAGACGAAGTTTGCATCAAATGCTTTAATTCTTTTTTAATCAAGAATAAAAAAGCTAATAAATGAGACTCTTTTCACTTTATCTTTAAGATGGCTATATGAAAAGACTACTAACCTAAATGTGACATACCAATTTCAGTTTTTGATGATGAAAGAAGGAAGATGATCCATCAAATGTACCTCTTTCTTTTTTAATCCAATAAATGTTAATAGATTACATACTATCATTAAAAAACCACCATTAAACCATTTAATGATAAGGTTATTAATACGTTTAATGATGATAAAGCATGTTAAAAAACATATTAATTGTAGCAAACTAAGGTTAAATGTGTAGCTGCGAATTCACCCATTAAAACCAAAATTCCATCTCTATTTATCTTTAATAACTTTGTTTTAATTTAATTAATCAAATTAATCAAATTAAACCAAAGCCTAGCCCATTTGTAAATGTTCGTTTCGGTTTCTAATTAACCATTAATTAGTAAAAGCCCAACATTCAATCATGGGATTTAAAACCTCCATTTATATTTCTTACTTAGCCTGATAACCTTCCTTGAAGCTAAATGGGAAATGTTATTGGACTTAGATAATTCAAGCTCCAATAAGCCCATAATTAATTTAATTTCATTAAAATTAATTCTAGCTTATTTACTAAATGTCATTCCACTAAGGACAATTAGTCGAACTTTCGAATTACTAAATATTATGAGAACATATATTTCAATATGTGCAATTGCAAACTCTAATATGAACCATATTATAGCCATCTACAAAATAAAGGGTAAAATTAATGTTTTTCCTTTATATTGGTTTTTCCTTGTAGATCTCCTATTTTACTTTATATGGTGATTAACACATATGATCTCATCTTGGTGTCAAGGCTTCATGGGTAGCTAGTCCATCAAACTACTGGCGCCAATTTAATCACCAATCTCCATAAAACATCTAGAAGTGATGATATCACTATAAACTCTTTATTTGAGTGAATGTTCCCTAATACATATTTCAATTAATAATTCCAACATGCAGACATTAGGTTAATACTTTGTAAAATCTATTCCAATCATATCAAGAATTATAATGAAACACATATGAGTTCATCACTTGTCAAGATTGTGGTCCATAATAAACTTGCTTAAGTTGTATGTTTTAAGATTAAAGTAATAGTCTACTTTATTCTTTATAAACATACTTCATTCTAGATTCATTTAATAGTTCCATTATCGATAGTCAACTACTATCATGATATGAACTCATTATTCCCTTAAAATAAACTCTTTTACTTATATAGAGATGAATCGCAACCCTACAGTCTAAACAATAATCAAACGACCAACTTGATTATTCAACTGTGAATCCATTATTTTATATTCTTATAATATACAAGTTTCCTATATATCTCTATGTATATGTATATTACTTACAAAAGAATCTCGATACCTTATGACTAAATATATAATGCTGATAAAAACCAAACTATTTTGTTTTATTAATAATAAATATTGTCATTATAAAAATAACTGGAAGAAAATTAAGTTATTAGTAAATACACTTGCTTTCTAAGGCACTATATTTACATAACTCCAACAATCTCCCACTTTCCCTAAACAAGTTTGACATATCCCTCATTCCCATCCCTGCTAGGTGACCCTCAAAACTCTTTTGAAATAACGTCTTTGTAAACGGATCAGCAAGGTTTTACTCCATGGGAATCCTCACCACATTCACTTCTCCACGTTGTATTATCTACTTTATGAGATGATACTTTCTCTCAATGTGTTTAGCAGCTTTATGGTTCCAAGGTTCTTTAGAATTAGCCAATGCCTCACTATTATCACATTAAAGTGTAATGGCCTTTTCTGCCTCAAAAACCATTTCCAAATCTTTTAAGAACTTACAGAGCGAGACTGCTTCTTTTGCTGCTTCATAGACAGCAACATCCTCAGCCTCCATAATTGAATCAGCAACACAAGATTGCTTGATACTCCTCTAGACTATGGTTCCACCTCCTAAAATAAATATAGAACTAGAAGTTAATTTCCTTGAATCAATATCTGATTGGAAATCAGAATCTGTATATCCCTTCGGAATAAAATTACTTCCAGAGTAAACAAGCATTAAGTTCTTTGTCCTATGAAGATACTTCAGCATACACTTAACCGCAGTCCAATGCTCCATTCCTCGATTGGACAAGAATCTACTTACCAATCCCACTATATAACAGATATCTGGTCTACTGTAAAACATAGCATACATTAAACTTCGAATTGTTGAAGCATATGGAATGTTATGCATGCGTTCGACCTCCTCTTGGTTCTTAGGTGCTTGCTCCTTAGAAAGTTTGATTCCATATCTAGTAGGTGTGAAACCCCTCTTGGAATCTTATATGGGAAACTTGTTGAGCATGTTCTCAATATAATTTAGTTGAGACAAGGCTATCAGTTTGTTCTTACGATCGCTTATAAGTTTGATCCCTAGAACATAGGTAGCCTCTCCTAAATCCTTCATTGAAAACTGTTCGTTAAGCCACCCGTTAACTATAGATAACATTCCTACATCATTCCCAATGAGCAGAATGTCATCAACATACAAAACTAGAAAAATAACCTTTCCTTTTTTTATCCTTTTATAGACACAAGGCTCATATATGTTTTGTATGAACCTATAGGTGTTGATAGACTTATCAAACCTAATGTTCCAAGATCTAAATGCTTGCTTAAGTCCACAAATGAACCTTTGCAATTTATATACCTTATGCTCATTACCTGGCTCAATAGAACCTTCTGGTTGGGCCATATAAATGGTCTCCTTAAGATCCCCATTAAGAAATGTAGTCTTGACATCCATTTTCCATATTTCATAATCAAACTAGGCTACAATGGCTAAAAGAATTCTGATGGACTTAAGTATGGCAACTGGAGAAAAAGTCTCCTTATAGTCTGTACCATATTTTTTAGTATAGCCCTTAGCTACCAATCTAGTTTTAAAGGTATCTAACTTTCCATCTGACCCTCTTTTCCTTTTGTAGATCCATTTACACCCTATGGATTTTTGTTAACGTACATGGAATCTATTTCTAATTCCATTGCCTTGAGCCATTTTTCTGCATCAACATCATTAATAGCCTATGTATAAGTAATAGGATCCATTTCTTCTTAGTATGAGATGCCTATAATGCCTTCTCATAGACCTAGATACCTATCTGACTATCTCACAACCCTCCCACTACATCTAGACACAACTTGATGTTTAGGTTGCTCTTCCAATTCAACTCTTGAATCCATTTCGACATCTTATTCTATTATATCCAAATCAACTCTTGGTTTGGATGAAATTGCTAACTTTTTGAGTACTAATTCACTTCTTACTTTATGATTTCTCACAAACTTGTCCTCTAGGAAGGATGCATTTGTTGACACAAATACCTTCCTATCTTAAGGGCTATAAAAATAGTACCCTTGAGTTTCTATAGGATATCCTACAAACAAACATACTTCTGACCTTGGTTCCATCTTTGTGGTTTCAGGTCTAAGAACATAGCCTGGGCAACCCCAAGTCCTTAAGTGTCGTAACGAAGGCACTCGGTCAGTCTATAACTCCCTCAATGTTTTAGGCATCGATTTGGACGCGGTAAAGTTAAGAAGATATGTTGTTATTTGTATGGCATATCCCCAGAACGATTTTGGAAGGCTAGCGTAGGAAAAAATTGATCTTACCATTTCCAATAATGTCCTATTACTCCTCTCAACTACACCATTCTATTGATATGTGCAAGGATTTGACAAATTGGAAACAATTCCATTATCAATTAAATATTATTGGAACTCTTTAGATAAGTACTCACCACCTCGATCTAATTAGAGTTGCTTTAATGGCTTGCCTAACTGGTTCTCAGCTTTGGCTTTGAATTCTTTGAACTTTTCAAAGGGTTAACTCTTTCTATGCCTCAAATACAAATAGCCATGTCTTGAGTAATCATCTATAAAGGTTATGAAGTATTCATAACCTCCTTTAGCTTGTACGTTTATGGGCCCACTCATGTCAATATTTACCAGGTCTAACATGGAGTCAGATTTGTTTCCTTTAGAAAACAATGAGGCCTTAGTCATTTTTTCTTCAACACAAGATTCACAGGTGGGTAATGAATCATTATCCAAGCCCATAAGGATCCCATCCTTTACTAACCTGTTAGGTCTTTTCTGATTGATATGACCCATTCTTAAGTGCCCTAGATATTTTGAATTAATGCTAGAGACATTAGATTGTCTTAGTTTTATCAACTCTGTGGTGTTTAGTGAGCTTGTCATAGGTTCAATAAAGAACAATCCCTATTTAATTATTGCATTACAAATAAAATCCTTATTCTCATATATTGAAACAACATTTTCAAAATATAAGGAATAACTAGATTTTATTAGACAAAAATAGAAATCATGTTCCTTTACAATCGTTGGTATGTAATAAACATCCTCTAAATATAACCTATAACCTCTAAGAAAATCCAAGATAACTACTCTCATTGATTCTACTGAAACATAGGATTCATCTGCTAGCTTGACTTGAAACTGGCTTTTAGGTAGTCTTTTCCTTTGTTAGAACCCCTGCAAAGAATTGCAAACATGGATAGTGGCTCCTGAATCTAATATCTAAGAATCTGATAAATATGCCACATTTCTGGCTCCTAACAAACTTAGGAACCCATACCTTGTTTACTTTTGAGGGACTAAAGGTAGACCACACAATTTCTTTTCTAGTGGCCTATTTTACCACATTGGAAACACTTTCTCTTGATCTCCGCTTTAGCCGTATTTTTCATGGGTTAGGACTTGACCCATGTTTGGGTCTTCTTTTTCATTGGACCTTTCTTCTTTTGCTTGCCCTTACATTTAGGCCTAGAAGAAGATGCTACATTAGCTTCTGGCCCATGAGCCTTGATATTAAATATCTTCTCTTTACTCTAGAGGGTATTCATCAACTCACTCAAGGTGTAATCCTTGCTATTGAGTTCATAGTCCAACTTAAATTGTTGAAAATAATAGTTTAAGCTATTGATGATTATAATCATCTACGTGTCTACATCTATATCTGCCCCAAGCATCTCATCCTTAGTAATTACAGAGATTACCTTAATATAGGTGATAAACTATTGTACTAGCAGTTTTCATACAAGCAATTAGCTTTTGCAACATGCCGTTGACAAAAGCTAGAATATAACACCTAGTAGTCTTATTGGCATTCTACTAATGCTCATATTGTTGGACTTGCTCAGGAGTTGAATTTCCACCCAAAGGTGCAGACTCATTTTCAGTTAATACCCATGAAATATGTTCTTATTGAAAACAATGTCAAGGTTCTCTATTCATTAAAATTCTCTCCGTTTTCTAATTTTTTATTTGTCAATAGCAAAATGAGTGGATTCATATTGTGATTGATTATGTCTAAAATTATAAATTACTAAAACATGAGCATAATAGTGAACATAATTAGAACTTTGTATAAAATCATGATGTATGTATGCATGATGATAGATTTAACAAAACTTTAAAAAAATTTAAAACTTTATACGATAGTTATTTTTTTTATTTATAATAGACTAAGTGATAGTGGGCCATCTTATCTATTAAAAGAAAATTTTAGTCCCTCCTACTAAAATAGCTACTAAGCATCTCTGCCTTAACTTTTAAGAAGCGTCATAATTTGGTCCATACTTTTACCATCAGAGCTACAGTGGGCAGGTTATTAATAAAATATGTTGAGTGTGTAACTATTTGATTCATCCACTAAAGGTACTTACAGACCATGCCTCAATAGGAGGTCACAATTTCTACCAATAAATGGACTTATCCTTAAAGAGACCAAAACCATATGAGATCTAAGATTCATGCCCTCCAGTGGGGAGTAACACTTCACCACATGCAAATGGGCCATCATTTGCAGACCGTGGACTCTCACATGAGCATTATCTCCCACTCAATCTATCTTATCTAGATGTAATTTATTAACCATCCTATATTGTTTCATTATATATCTCATAAATAATGAATGCATAGCAAAGCCTAGGGTTGGCAATTTTCTAAATAACATGCAATCATATAATATCACATATTATTTTCATTCATTTATCCATTCATCACATGAACTAATAAGCTACATTTGATTGTCCATCCTAGAAACATAAAAATAATTACATGCCTTTTAAGTCCAAAATATTTTTCTTGGACTTTGATCTTTCGTTTCAAACTCTTCGTTCACATGACCCGGCCCATTTGGTAAAAAGTGTAATGGCTTTTCTTTTTCAACAAAGTTTTGATTTTCATAAAAAAGAATTTTCCACTTTGAAAACAAAAATTCTAGCACTAGTTTTTTTTATCAAAATTGAAACTTGTCTATATGAAACAAAAAATTCAGCTCTTATTTTTCATCAAAACTGAAACTTGTCTATATGAAACAAAAAAAAGAACATTTATTTTTTAATCAAAATCGAAACTTTTTTATGTCATAAAATCAAAAATTTGTTAACACAAAATTCCAGAACTTTGATTTTCTAGCAACCGAAGCCAATAAACTTTAAACAAAA
Organism: Erythroxylum domingense; assembly: GCA_025594535.1. Classification (NCBI taxonomy): domain Eukaryota; kingdom Viridiplantae; phylum Streptophyta; class Magnoliopsida; order Malpighiales; family Erythroxylaceae; genus Erythroxylum; species Erythroxylum domingense. The sequence continues at coordinate 9,536,670 of JANQBM010000004.1, read as the reverse complement.
ACCGATCTACCATTTGTTCTTCTTGGAAAACTTGGTTAACAAGATCCTTTGGTGGGAAAAGAGAAGAAAACTTTGAAGGAGATTTTTCTTAGAAGAAAGTAGATAAAAAAATGAGACATTATTATGCAATTTTCGGCTCACCATGCAAGATAAGAAAGAGAGAGTCAAAACAATGCAAGAACCCTTTCTTACACCCTCTCAATTTCAGTTAATCTCAAAGGACAGAAGAAGTTTGCATCAAATGCATCACTTCTTTTTTAATCAATAATAAAGAAGCCAATAAATGAGACTCTTCTCATTTGTATTTAAGATGGCTATAAGGAAAGACTATTAACCTAAATGTGAAATACCAATTTCGGTTTTTGATTATGAAAGAAGGAAGCTGGACCATCAAATGTACCTTTTTCTTCTTTAATCTAATGAATGCTAATAGGTTACATGCTATCATTAAAAGACCACCATTAAACCATTTAATGACAAGGTTATTACTTCATTTAATGATGACAAAACATGTTAAAAAAACATCTTAAATGTAGCAAACTAATGTTAAATGTGTAGCTGCGCATTTACCATTTAAAACCAAAATTCCATCTCCATTTATCTTTAATAACTTTGTTCTAATTTAATTAATCAAATTAATCAAATTAAACCAAAGTCTAGCCCATTTCTAAATGTTCATTTGGTCTTCTAATTAACCATTAATTAGTACAAGCCCAACATTCAATCATGGACTTTAAAACCTCCATTTATATTTCTTACTTAGCTTGATAAGCTTCCTTGAAGCCAAATGAGTGTTAGAGTAATGCCCTAAAGGCAATCACCTTTAATACATTTCATACAAAGTTATGTACATACTTTTCTTCAATAAAAAAGAAAAGCATATTTCATTAATTTGGTGTTCATTATTTATAAGTTAATATTGATCTATAAGCAAATTAATGAAGTCCATGATATATGGCATAACATGAAGGAAATTATAATGTAATCATACTGCTAAGATTCCTATCATGTAAAATTTTTTCAATATCTACATTATCCCTAGTCATAGGATTAATGAGACTGGACATCGTTAATCCAGATAGACAAGCACATGTCAAACTCCGTAATTTGATCAAGCAGTAGATCTCAGAAAATATAAACATGAGATGTTTAGAGTTGAGATGTGGATGCTTACTAGAGGTAGTAAGTACATTGGATGACCTACCATGAAATCATCACATGGATGTCCTACTCTAATGTCAATGATAATCTCATCATAGCAATGTTGCAAGTATCCTTATACTTAAGGTAATCAAAGATATCTTGGATATTGACTCTGTGCTTTGACTCCATTCCTTGTTGCCTTGCAGAGGTTGCTTATAGGATGGTGATTGGGTACAGCTTAAGGTATTCGAAGGTAATTGAGTAACCAATAGAGGATTCACCACTTTTGTGATAGCAGAAGATGATACCCACAGCCTCTTGTCGGGTTCATTACTTAGAAATCTCTGGCCAGAGTACATGTGTCATAAAGAATGTCTTCATTGACATATAGAGTAGTGAGTCCCAGGATGAGAACTAATATCACCTAGGCTATATTTGACGTAGTTAGTCTAGTGAGAGTTGACACTTTGCCGATACTCATAACCAAGTGGGGAATAGCATGGTGAAAGGACGAATTACACAGCAATTATCTATGGGAGGGTTCGTGAGTCGGTTCATGATGAGCATGGGTTCATTCGTTAAACTAATTACTTTCTGGTCAATTGGGGGCATGATGTGTTGCCAGACACTGCTCATGACTTTGCCAGACACTGCTCATGACTTTGCCAGACACTGCTCATGACTTGCTTGGATTAAGTGTTAATCCAAGTGGCCAACATAACTGGGAACCTAATAGGTCACACACATAAGAGTGACTTGGAGTATTTGTAAAATGGTTTTGGATAGAGATCCATTATTTGGAGAGCAATAGAACCAAATGGATCCCAATGAGAATGAGATATGTCCCATAAGATTGCAACGTCCACATTGCTGAAGTAGGTCTCCTGTGCTTTTTCCATACTCGAGACCCAGTAGGACCGATCCTAGTGTGATTGGACTACCTCAGTATTTATATATTAGGCAATGGGGAAGAAGAAGTTAGGAGTCTTTAATGTGAGTCATTTAATGTCTTTTATTGATAAATGACAAAATGAAAAATAAGTAAGTTAATAATCGTGAGAGCGCTTAAAAAACAAGCTTCTTTTTCACGATTATCATCTATTTTCTCTTCGTTTTTTTCTCTTCTTCTTCCTCTCCATTTGTTTTAGGGTTTTTGTTCTCCATAGGAAAAAGAAAGGAGATAGCACTCTTGCCTTTTTTCTAGCCATTTTCAGATCAAAGAGGTTGATTCAGTTAGTTTCTTTAACCTTTGTGTGGATATCGTTGGAGACGGTCTATTTTGGTCTTTGTGGTTTGTGACAACCCAAAGAGTAAAAGATCGAAGAATGAAGGGGACTACTCATAAGGTATGTGGTTATTATATGCATTATTGATTTGTGTATATGCCATGAATTTCTATATATATTTGTGTTATGAACATGTATGTGAATTGGGAATTTTTCACCTAGATTTAATGATATTTCCTTGTATAGGCATATTGATCCTGGACTTTGGAAAAGTCCCGAAACAATTTTTTTTCCACACCGTGTGTATATGATGCATGCACTAGCATTTTCCTACAGTGGAATCAAATCAACTTTTTCCCCGTATAAAGGAGAAACCATAACATGTGTGATGCTGCCGATTGGTTATGACTATTGTGCATGCTGATTGTGTTGAGTTCGAAATCATTATAAGGACATTGTTTTCAAAATTTTCTTACCCAGATTTTCTTATGAGATATTTTTGAATATTTACGTAAAAAATAAAGCTATCAATGTGATTTGATATGTTTTTTTTCTAATTAATTACTAAATGTTCTGGTTGATGTGTTTATGCACATTACATGAATAGCCATGCTTGCAAATTCGAGAATAAATTCTATTAACTTTTTTTTGTGGATTTTCTTTCACCACCATCTTTCTAAGATGTTTATAAATTTCTATAAAGATGGGAAAATGTTTTTGAGGTGATTGAATATTTATTTGAGAATTTCTTTTGTGCTGTTGGGAACATTTATGTTGAGGAACACAAATTCTCGGTTGGCTTGGTTGCTAAGAATGGTTGAGTTTTTCTTGGAAATAAATTTTGAACAAATTCATGGAACATATTGCGAACATGCTATAGCCTTTTTTTTTTCTTAGAATTTATTGAAATTGTTTCAACGATGTTTTCAAGCAAAAGACAGAGCTGGACTATTTTGAGAAAAATGTTGGACTTGGTTTGTTTGAAGTGGTGATTGTGTGTTTTTTGGTTTCAATGCCTCAGATAATTTTTATGTGATCAGAAATATGTTAGTTTGATGTTGTATGCATGCCAAAATGAATTGCTTAACATTGGGTTTTCCAAAAAATTTTGGATGTCAAATATGTCATATTAGCATCTCGTTGGTATATTCAGTTGTCTTGAGTGTTTTAGCCATCACAAGTTATGTGACAAGTGCCGAAGTAGTCTTAATGAAGTGGAGATTAACAAGAGATACTTAGGGTGATAGTTTTATGTTCTCAAATTATTTGTAAATCTAAGAGATTAATATTATATTAATCTATTTCAAGTATTTCATGTTTAGTATGACTAGATATAGCAAGCATGATACAATTAAAGTGTTTAAATGGTCCATCAGAGTAGAGGGTATTAAACTTGGTATATTGGTATTTTGAACTGGAATTGAAAACGTACAGATTGAGAAATTAACCGATTCCAGCATTAGAAAACAGGTCGGTTTAATAGTTGAATTGAACATCAAATTTTTAGATGCATAACACGCACAATCTATACAAGAAAACCTTGTGAGATGGTTGCATTAAAGAATGACTGCTAAGGTTGGTTAGGTGGGATGATGAATGGTTATAGATATGGATTCAATGTGATTGATGAAACATCCTAAATCATACCATATAGTCCTTATGACTATAATCTTACAACTTAAATGAGACTAGAATATGAAAACTAACGCCTTTCATTAATATGGGGAGAACCGGAGTTCTTTTAGAGTTAAGGTTATTGGGTAAACCCAAACCTGCTCTATATGGATATGTTCGAATTGTGAAAATAAGATTTTCAGATTAATGGGTTGGTTTTCACTAGAAGCATTGATTTGCTGAGTAAACTCAAGGTCAACGTAGACAGAAGAGCAATTGGGTAGCGTACATCAGATGTACACACATCAAGAGTTGATAACCTAATGTACATGTATACATCATGAGTTGATAGCACTAGATGATAGTTGCAGCTATGATGTAATTGATATGATTGATATCTACCGATTGACCTAAGGTGGCTTGTTAGGTAAACCCAAGGTCATTCTTAATAATGTTGAATATCGACCCATTAGGACACTTTATCATATTTTTTCTTGGATTCGTAGTAAGGGCTATGCATTCTCTTAAACTAGTGGGAGTTATATACATGTCATGCAAGTCTTTATGATCATGCATGCATTTATATTCTAACATTCTTTCACATTTAGGCTGAATGAAGATGTCTTCTAGTGTGAATCTGCACTCACTAATGGATTATAATAAATAGAGTGGACCCAATTTTCATGATTGGTTAAGAAATTTGAGAATTGTTCTCAGATCTGAGGAGATAGGCTATGTCATAGATGTTCCATTTCCTAATTCCCCTACTGTTGATGCTTTTGATGAGGATCAAAAAGCATATCATAACCATCTCAAAGATAGTGACATGTCTACCTACATTATGCTGGCCTCTATGTCACCTGAACTGCAGAAGCAGCATAAGTCTATGGATGTTAATACCATAGTATTTCATCTTAGAGAGCTTTTTGATAAGTAAGCTCAGTCTGAAAGGTTCAAGACCTCGAGGTTGCTCTTCACTACTAAGATGACTTCAGCGACATCTAAAGTGCAGTATGCACTAAAAATGAATGGTTATATTAAGAGGTTGGCCACTTTGGATTTTGTTATAGACTATGAATTAAGTATTGACTTAATTCTAGTAGGATTGCCTGATAGTTATTTGCAGTTTATGTTGAACTATCGAATGAACCAAATCTCTATGATAATCCTTGAGTTGATCAATCTACTCAAGACAATAGAGTAAGTTATCAAGAAGGATAGCAAGCCAGTGTTAGTGGTGGACTCTTCTTTTTCTAGTTTAAGAAAAAAGTACCAAAAGAAGAAATGGTCCAAGAAACCAAAAGGAAGTCTAGCCAAAAAGAAACCCAAAGAGACTGCATCGGAAGAACTTGCTTCTATTGTGGCATGAAAGGCCACTGGAAGTGAAATTGTAAAGTCTATCTGGAGTCCTTGAAGAAGAAGAAAGCATCAGATGCCCAAGCTTCTTTAGGTATGTTAGTCATTGAGGTTAACGCTGTTTCTAATCATAACATATGGGTATTAGATACTGGTTGTGACTTACACATATGTAATGATATGCAGGGCCTTAAGGACAGTAGACAGCTCATAAAGGGAGAATTGCACATGCGCGTAGGCAATGGAGCTAGAGTTGCTGCATTAGGCATAGGCACTTATTTTTTGTCACTCCCCAGTGGGCTAGTAATTAAACTGGATGGTTGTTATTTCGTACCTGTTTTAACAAACATATTATCGGTTTCTTGCTTAAATAAAGCTAGTTTATATTTGAATTTTAATAGCATTGGTGGTTCTATTAGTTTGAATGGAATGCTTTATGGTATTTGTACATTATGCAATGGAATTTACATATTAGTTATGTCACATCTAATTATGAATGTTAATGACATGAAAAGACATAAATAAGATAATTTAAAATCAACTTAATTATGGCATTGTCACCTTGGCCATATAAATGAGAGACGTATAGCTAAGCTCCACAAGAGTGGTAGTTTACGGTCATTTGATTATAAATTATATGAAATGTGTGAATCTTACTTATTAGGCAAGATGACTAAGTTCCCTTTTAAGGGAAAGGGTGAACGAACAATTGGAGTATTAGACCTAATACATTCAGATGTATGTGGTCTGATGTCTATCCATGCTAGAATTAGTTTCCTTTACTTCATTACCTTTATTGATGATTATTCTCGATATAGGTATCTGTATCTGATGAGATAAAAATATGATGCATTTGAAAAGTTCAAACAATTCATAAATGAAGTAGAAAATTAACTTGGGAAGAGTATCAAGACATTGCGATCTGATCGAGGTAGGGAATACTTAGGCTAAGAATTTTTGGATTATCTCATAGATAACGAAATTTTATCTCAATGGACTCCACTTTACGCACCACAACATAATGGTGTGTGTAACATCCCCTCACCAATTGGAAAGGGTATTTTGGTCATTTTGGATCGGGTTAGAGTTATTGAACGTGTTTTGACATATTCATGCATTCATATATGCACATGAATAATAAATAGTAAATTTTTGCACATGAAATGAATGTACATGCATGCATGACATTTTCTCGATTTTTAATTGTGATTAATTGAGCTAAATAGAAAAAGTGTCTTAAGTGAT
>JANQBM010000004.1:9465972-9479563 GCA_025594535.1 Erythroxylum domingense | reverse complement strand
CCTAGTGAGGTTTCACCCTTCTATCTTCGTGTGGACATTCATTAAAGATGGTATACGTCGATCGCTGTGGTTTACAACAACCTTACGTGGAGAAGATTAAATAACGAAGGAGATCATCAGAAAGGTATGTAAACATCTTACATTTCATGTTCTTTGTTTTTCTACATCTACATGATGCATGATGCGTGAGTAGATCTAGTTTTGAGCTTATTTCTTATTTTTACTGCATATATTTGATATGTACTATTTATGAGATGCATGATCGAAACCTAACAGTGGTATCAGAGTCATTTTGTGCCTTGTTAGATGTAGAATACATGACATGTGAAAATTGTTTTCATGGTTATGACAGCTTAGGGTCCTGTAATGTTTTGCTCGAAGTTAATTATACAAAAATGATTTTCATGCTTTTCTTTCACCAATCTGTTAATAAGATGTATATGAATGATTCAGTATGATTGAAAATATTTTAAATTTGATTAAAATATCTAGCTTCAACTTTACAAGTACATGCATGAAATATGTCTTTCTGCTGAGCATGTGATGTCTATTAGCTAAACTGATGATGTTACACATGATATTTGTGGAATTTGATTATGTAAAAATTTTGAAAATATATTTGAGATGAGTTTATGCCTCTATAATTTTTTTATAATTATTAAACATGTTTTCATAATTTTATCAATCTATTTTCTAGGTCCAGACAGTTTTCCAGATCTGGACAGTTTTCCATAAATTGTAGGAACTGTTTTTTTTTATATTTTTGTATGTTTATATTTCGGTTCCAGAACTTTAAAAATAATTTTATGTGATAAAAATTTGTTAATTTGATGTTTAATGCATGCCTAAATGATTTTTCTTGAATTTTGATTTCCAGAAAAATTAATTAATTCCTATAATTTCCCAAAATTTTAAGAACAATAAATCATCATTCCAAGCATCTCTAGGTCATTTCATGATGATCAAAATAAGTTAGGAATCACCCAAAAATTATCATGATCATCGAGACACTAGACAACAAAACAACAAATATGACTTCTAAAATTTTCTGGAAGTCAAAATTCGAGAAAAATCGTTTAGGCATGCATTAAACATCAAATTAACACATAAATTAATTTTAGTAAAGCAATAGATTTTCTAGTAAGACTAGAAAAGTTGGTATGTATGACAAAATTGAAGTTGTTTAATTTTGGACATCAAATAATTATTTTAAGCTAAATTAATTATGAATTAATTTCTGAAATTAGGAATTAATGTTAATTAGATTACTATTAATTCCAATAGAAATAACATACATTAGTAATTTTAGCCAAGTTAGTAAAAGGAAGATAGTAAATCTAAGTGTTGGATTGGGCTTAGATCCAAGTGTTGGATTGGGTTTTCATGTTAGGATTCATAAAGATGTCATTACCTTTAAAAAGAAGTTATCTAATAATGCTTGTACCTCTTGGTTGAATGATGATGATGACGCTCCTAAAATTGCAATTAAGATTTTAGGTATAGGATTCCGTTTGAAAGGCTAGCCTAATAGACCTATTCTAATACTAGTTATTAGTCCCAGACTTTTCTTAGAATTCCACTATAATTCTTCTTTCTAGATGAATAATAACCTTTGTGTAATCTTTTCTTAGTAAAAAGGAACCCTTTTACAATCTTACTTCATGGTAAAGAGGAATCTCATTGCCACTTAGAACACCTACAAGTACAAATATAATGCCCTAACCAAATCTTATAACTCAAAATACCTCACTTTATCACTTAATAATTCTAAAGAGGCTCATGCACATTAATATGAGACAATGATGCTCAAATGATTAAAATAATACTTGAAAATATATGTAAAAGATATCCAAATGCTTCTTGATGCCAGAACCAATATAAAACATATATTTATAGGATTTTAAGACCCCTAAGAGCAATTAGAACCAAAAGCTAGTTATAGTGCACCGGTTACCTAGTATAGCATGTCGTTCAATTTGTGTGCATTGAATGCACATATTCATTAACTATTGAGATACGTATTGACCAATAAGTGTATTGGTCAACCAATATCACAATTGGGTCAAATATTACATTAATTAATGTTACAAAAAACTCTTGATACATCAAATTTGAGAGCTCCAACCTATATTTGTTGACCACTATCCCATATAGGTTGACCAATCTCTTAAATAAATGATTTTAACAACTTTAAATGCTTAAAATAAATTTATTTAATTCAATTATGATTTGAATACTTCCCAAATTGTCCCTTAAATAGTGTTTGAAAGTTCAAGAGGTTTTTCTATTAGAACCAAAAGCTCCAATGCCTCTTAATAGATGAAATGACTCATACAATAAAGTAATATGAAATATTTATATATGGTGAGCCATTTAGAACATTAAAGTGACTAAATGAGATTACAATTAACATTATAAAATAAATAATGACCTTGATGTTCCTTGTTCTTGTTTTATTTTTTACTTGGTCTTCATTTTGTAAGTTGAAAATTTTATCTTTTCTTTCATCAATTTTGGGAACTATCTTCTTGAGTTTATGAAAACATATTGTTCTCATATTCCTTCTCATCATAATAAGAAACTACTTAGCTATACTTATATTTTCTTATCATGAAAACATCAAATGGAACCTATTTTGTTTCAATAATCTCTTGTTTTTTGATGACGATAAAACATTTTCAGATATTAGAGAGATAATAAAATTAAGCACACAATAAACTATCCATATCAAGATAATGATTAAAACATAATTCAATTTCAAGAAAAAAAGAGGTATTCAAAGAATTATCCATACATAAAGATAAAATATTTTACTCAAGCATAAAAATATTAATTGTATATATAATTAATATTTTTATATAAATACAAAGGTTATCACATATACAAGTATCACTCCCTCTGAAAGTTATCACTCTACTTAAATCTAATATCACCTATCTTTCTCCCCTTTTTGAAATCACTAAAAAAAGAAATCATTTACTTGAGAAAGCAAAATGTAAATTGTCATGCATCAAACTTACTTGTTTAAAAGATTAAAATGAATTTGATCAAGATTGATAATTTTCTCAATAATGACTGCTATTAGACATTAAGGTCAAAAGTTTAATTTTTATAGGAGCACCTATAATTATATCTAATTTTTAAAAATTCTCATTTTTTATGTATACCTAAGTTAAAAATAAATCAAAGCAATAAGGGCAAATTTGGACAAAAATTAGAAGTTGGAACTAAAAAAAAGTGAGCATAATCGCAATAACCAACCATTAATTTTAAAAAAAAATGTATAATTTTGAAAATCTCAAAATTTCAAAAATAATGATAAATAAAGTAATCAAATTTGAAACTATAGAATGGAAAATATGATACAATCACATGATTATTTTTTAAATTAAATGAATCAAGTAATTTATATAAACAATTTTCAAAACTTAGGCATTATCAAAACATCCTAAGGGGATTATCTAAAGAGAATGTGACTATTAATGATCTTTAACATAAAGGGAAAAGAAAAAAATTAAAGATTTTGTAGTTAGTTGCAATGGGGGATGGTGATTTTTGAAGAAAACGGTGAGTTGTGCAGGGTTTTAGGAGGCATAAAAAAACTTAGAAAAGGCAATGGAAGAGGGTTTTAAATCATACGCATTGATCGACCACTTGTGGACACTGGTTGACCGGTCAAAGTTTATGAACGACTATTCATATCAAACAAATGGGCTATAAACTCATTATAAATTAATTTCTTCACTGCAAGAGACGTTGGTTGACCAATGATCTATATTGGTCAACCATTGAGTCTTTATGGTCGAATATTCCTGTAACTAATCTTCTCAAAATATCACTAAAAGGAAAATTTTCTTAGGTAAGGCAATATCGGTTGACCACTTAAAGATATTAGTTGACCAACTTGAGCAAGTGAGAAAAGAAGAATGACTAAAACATTTAAAAAAACTCAATGTATATAGGACTTTGGTGATTTTTTATAACACTGGTAAACCACACTATGATGTTGGTTGACTAATATGATCTAACAACTTACAAATAAAACCTAAAGCTTAAATTAAAACATTAAAACGCTTGATAATTTATGGAAATGTCAATCAAAGACAATCATAGTCATTAAAAGAGACTTTTGTTAACATGCCTAATTCTCTCATAATATTATCATTCATTAGATTAACGAAACTATATCCCAATTGGTCTAGTATATCAACAAAATTTAACTCAATATCCACAACGAGTTATACTTAAGGAGACACCCTTTAACCCAATGGGATGTTCCTTGACTATGACTACCCAACAAAAAATTTGAGGAGTTACTAATAAGATGAGCATGCATACATGTTTACCAATAGGATGTTCCTCCACTAGGACTATCTGGAGACAAACTTGAGGAACTACAGGAACACTATGGTTATGGTGTAATTATACCTCCCAGTTCAGTCCATAACCTCAGGCTTTTGATACCTAGCCATAAAGTATGTTCATAACCTCTTAGTCCATTTATTTTGTGCCAGTAAGGAGACCAAGATTGTGGTTAATTATCGAGGCCTATTCCTAATACAGGACATATGTTGTCAGCAAAGGACACATCTATGAAATGCCTTCATATACCTCATCTGTAAATACTTGCATCGAGCTAACTTCAAAACCATTGGAGGTTGCTTAGTGATTTCATAATTGGCGCGAAGATTAGGAGTGTAAGACTTGACAATATTTGGCACTCTTACTCCTCTCACCATAGAGATTTTATAAGCCATGTAGATGGTAGAGCTTCAGAAAGACATGCAAGGGCAACTTTTTTCTTTAATTGTTATACCATGAGCAATAAAGGAAGCTTATCAATGAGAGGGTTAGGATGTAGGTGTAGAACATACGTTAACATTAACACTATATTGGTCCCTGGGCTAATCATCGATAGTCTAGCCACCCATCCCATCGTAAACATACTAATATATACACTAATTGGGCAACACTTTAGTAAGGTTAACACAACACCTCAACGTGGAGATCCTTTCTCCATTAGTTAAACCCATTAGGACAGAATAGGGAGAGGTAACATAAGTGGATCCAAAACATCAAATTTAAGAGCCTAAGGCAAATCTAGAGGAGCCCACATTTGATGCATGGCAAGATGAGATAGTTTATGGATATAATAATCGAGACAAAGAAGCTTGTCATACCGTTAGATCGGAAGGACTAGAAGGCCATTATTATCGTATTTGACTAGGAGATAGGTGATCAAGGGGATATAGAAGTAATGGATATATAATTATTTATTTGAGATTTGGTGGACATGATCTTTGTAGACGTGACAATTGATCTATAGGTGATAGTGCCTTAAGCTCCACCGCCAGGACCTCCTCTTTAGGATTGATCTTTTTATTTACTCTTTATTTGTATCTTATATTTTGGTATAATTAAATGTTGACATTATACTTTATCATATATTTCCATAATTTCAAACAATGAATTAAAAGAAAAACAAAGTTTCGTGGAATTTCAACAAAGCTTAGTCTATATGTCTTATATTACGGAAGTACATGTCTGTTACAATTTTTTTCTCACCATGTTTCTTTATTTTTGCTATTCTCACATTCTTTATACATTAAGAACATGTCTATATTAAGTGTGGGGGAGGGATTGCATATGATATCTATGCTTAAAAATTTTATCTTGAATTTTTCAATAGCAATCAATTATTAGAAATTTGTGTTAACTTCAAAAGCATAATAATGGAGATAATTCACTATAAATTTGATTGAATTTGCAAATTGAAATCCCTAGGTAACTGGTTATAGGCATTGAATAATTTTACTATATTACCAATAATAATTTTGAAATTAGAGTGGTAGTAATAGTCATTTAAGATGGTTACTTAGTTAAGTAACTGAGAGAATTTAATGACAAGGTGTTTACACTTTAAATTAAAAGGCCAAGTGACTTTTCAAATAAGCTCTTAAATGCTCTTGTTTTATTTAATTTTATCTTAATAAGGGGTGCAAATATGTCTAAAATTTAAAGCATTTTTCTTATGTGAGTTCATTTTATACATAAAATTAAAATTTATGATTTAGGTTAAATTTTGAAAAACCTTGTAAGTAAATTAAATTAATAATATAAGTAATTAGTTACCTAACGTGCTTTGATGACATTTGTGATTGGATGAGTGGTAGAGAATTTTGATTTGCATGCTTCAATTGTTTGAGGGCAAGCAAATGCTTAACAGTGAGTGCGTTTGATGTATGCTAAATAGACTTTACTTTTAACATGATTTTTATATAATTATGTTTGTGCTTTAGACATCTTTAAAGGATTTTATATTCATTGATGCCAAGTTTTATTTAACCTCTTTAAGCAAAAGGAGAAAATTAGGAGAAGAATTGAGTTGATTTAGAGAAACTTTGGAAGAATGGAAGGACTTAAGTGCAGGGATGGAAAACTACATCTTGTTACTGAATGTGATCGATTATGTCTCATTCTATTTCTCCTAGGAATTGATCATTTAGTGAACATAACATATACATGGTCCTAAATTAAGTCTTTGTTCCACAAAGGGACATTTTGTTTCTCCTCACTTAAACAACATCTCCTGTGTTTAACCCTATATTTACCAATGCAGCGTATATGCGATCCCATTTTGAATCTTATATCAGTAGAGTTCATTTACATAAAAAATTATAAAATATGGTGAAAGAAACATAGTAAACAAGTATAATTATGTTAGGGCCATATTATTGGATCCTAATTTTTTTTCTAAATTGCTTATTATTTGTTTAATTATTTATTTATGTTTGGTATGTTTGTTTATTTTTTATTTTTTTATTTTTTTTAAATTGAGTCATTAATTTAGTAGGCATGAATAAAGATTGAAATTTTGATGGAAGTATTGGAACTTAGTTAGAATTACTGTGGTGTTAAGTGGATTAAAGGAGTTAGAGTCATAAAAGACAAAAGAAGGACAAAATTGGAAAGGCCAAGTAAGTAAGGGGTGTAATTGGAAGAAAGAGAATAAAAGTTGTCTTAATTAGAAGAAAAGAGCAAGGTGTCATGAGAAGCAAAAGAGAAGATAAGAGAAAACGTGAAAGAAAGAAAGAAAAAAAGAAGAAAAATCGTGGAAGCTAGGAGAAAGAAGAAGAAGGAAAAGATTTGGGCTAGTTTAAGGTAATTTTCTTCATCTTTCTTCTTGTTTTGGTAGCAAAACAAAAGGGATTAGAGAACAGAATGGGTTTTTGTGTTGGGAATGAATGTGGAAGAAGATGGTTTAATATAACCCATTTGATCTTAGGGTTTCTAAGTTAAGTTTTGGGTTTTCTAACCTAGATGGATTATGGGTAGGTTAAGTTTGAGTTTGATTTATGTTAATTTCATTTTGATGTGATTATGGAAATTTGGGGGATTTCCATTTGAATTGGAATTGAATGAGAATGTTTTTGGTTATGTTAGAAAATCAAGAACAACCTACCTAAGAGCAAGAGAAAGGGCACAATTGAGTTTCGATTTTTAAGAGTTATAAGGTGGGTAAAATATTTATGGTTCTTCTGTAAATGGGCAATGTGCTTATGTGTGTGTGTTTATGCTTAAATTTCTAAATTGTGAAATTACTGTGAAGTGGAAAATGCATTATGATGTGTTTTATGTTATGTATGACATTTTGATATAGTTAAATTGTGAGTATGATCATGTTATACCATTGAATTGTGTCATGGAATTTTAATTTAAATGGAAAGAAGAAAAGCACGAGAATATGAATTTGTGATTGATTGAATTGAGCATGAAACATTGATTGTGTTTAGGCAAGAGTGGAACCTTTTGTAATCACATGCATGTCGACATAAAGCCTTCTCCCGGCTGCTCGCTTATGGCATAAGAAATCTGAAAAAGTAGAATCGTTTTGTTCACGGAGTAAACTTTGGTTTCTCTATTTTGTTCCGCATAACCCTCGAGCCATTTGTTGTGCATTTGCATTTTGATATGTTAAGTTATGATGCAATTTGAGTGTTATGCTTTGATGTTAAATTACATCCAATATGTCCTATGCGATGATGTATTGGATTATGAAATGTGAATTGGAATTGTAAATGCCAAACTGTCATTTCTAGATTAAGATAAAAAGTGTATGCTTATATGAATGTTCATATATATATGTTTGATTGTGTGGCTCATTGCCAATGGCTATAAATATAGTAGCCACTGAGCTATGTAGCTCAACCCATAATTTTCCCTCCTCAAGTGCAGAACGAGAAGATTAGCGATCCTTGCAAGGCATTCAGAACTCCAAGATAGCTAGAAATCTTTTGTACTAAGCTAGTGACTAATTTTTGATAGCTTTATAGGCATATCAAACATGAGCATCCTTTTGTATTTTGTATTAAGTTGATGTTTGTGTTGATATGTAAGTAAACTTGTTTAAACATTCATTTTGTTTAGAAATGAGAAAGAGAAATTGAGAAGTTCCTTTTATGTATGATTATATTATTTTGAAGGTTGGGTATAATGGAATGTGTATGTGCATATTCTTCTTTGTTGAGATTGCAAATTTTTGTTAGTATTAGAATAGCATGCTAGAGTTGGAAGGATTGCATGTGATAAATCATTGAGGTGAGATTCAAAAGTACTTAGTAGTTGGATTGATATAAAGAGATATTGCATTTTTGCAAGCTTCCATAGGTGAAGAGATTGTGTTCTGAACTGAAAGTAAACACTGCATTGATATAGGTAGATTTAGCCATAGTTTTCTTCATAAAAATTGTAGTTTAACGTTTTATCTTTCCAACAGTATAAAGTATGTGATTTTTGGATATCGGAGTTGAGATTTATGATCATTACAAGTTAGGATGTCGCAAAGGATGTATATACGGAACAACTATGGAGATTGAAGTGATATGGCACTAGAAGGGGTTGATTTGGGGAGATTATGAGTAGAAGGGATTTTAGAATGGAGTTAAGATCCATTATAGGGGTCTTAGAGGGTGAAAATTTTTGTTATACCCGAAGGTTACACGGTCAGGCCGTGTATATTCACATTGGCCGCGTATTCTTGATGCAGAAAAATTTCCAGACCCAAAGGTTACACAGTCTGCTCGTTTTGTTTCACACGGCCCGTGTTTTAACCCTTTAAATGATAAAATCTAATTTTAAGTTCTTCACAAAAGTTATACATCCAAAAGTTATTGTCAAAATTGTTTAAAGAATACCTTAATCCGATATCCCTAGTGAACGTTATGCGAATTGTTCCGAGATAGGTACAACATGATTGAGGACATGAGCATGGTTGATTCTTTAGGCCATAACTTCAAAACCCGACCTCCAAATTAAGTGATTCTTGAAGCGATAGATTTCTAACACATTTTTCTACCTTTTCAAGAAAAATTTTAGCCTTTTGTGATGATTTAAAGAAGATTGACGGAAGGAAAATGAGGGAGAGGTTGGAAGGGCATAATTAGGTTATGAATATACTTTGGATTTTTTTGACGGCAAAGTGAGGGTTCATTCGAATAACCCTATAAGGAAACCTGCTCACTCTTTTCGACTTAGAAACTATAGTTGGTCTCTGGGAATGGGGTCCAACTCATATTGGGTATTAAAAATTTGAGTTTGAATTATTAAAAGAAGAAGTAGAAGGAAAAAAAAGGAGCTTTTGGCCAAAAAGGAGTTTCAAAAGCCAAAAATGTCAATTAGAAACCAAATACATTATCTAGAGATCAAGGAAAAAGATAATATTAGAAGAAGAACAAATATTTCAATAAGATTCATCAAGAATTCAAACTTTAATACTTACGATTATGATTCTTGTATCTTTTTCTCTTCTTTTTTTTATGTTCTTCTTTCTTATTTATTCGTAAACTAATTAGGATATAGATTTAGGTGGGATGGAACCCAGGATGTAATATTTTGAATTGATCTTTTAATTTAATAAATTACCTAGTTTTATTAAGATATATCCATATTAGTTCATTGATTGAATTAGAGGAACAAAAGTTGAAGATTTAACTATTGGATTCATACATTGAGATTGAGAGATGATGTGTATAGTTAGACCACAACATAGATTATGATCAATAAGTGAGGTACTAAAGAGATAACTACATAATCCTTTTAGGGTTAGGGCAAAAGCTATTTGAGAAATCATAAATTAGATCAATCCATTCTTAGGTTATCTATTTTAGAAAGAGATTTTAATTGATTCAATCTAAAAAAAGGGGTTATGTTTTCAGAAAGAGAGCATAATTGTAACTTAAATATTCATACTAGTCCAAAAAACTAGATTAATCTATTAAATCAAAGTGAAGTTAAAATATAGTGAAGTGTTAGGGGATATCTTATGTAAATCTTCCTTATTCAATGTTGCTTTCAGCTTGATCGTTACCTTGGTCTTAGAATTTAGAGTTGTTTATTTATTTCCTGTTTTTAATCAATCATATTTGATAATCTAGCTAATTGGGTTTGTGAAAATTTGGTAATTAACATCTAGTCCTTGTAGGATTGACTCATAGTCATCAAGCTATAACTATACCATATGCTTATGGTATATGTCACACATATCTCCTATCTAGCTAATATACGTATAGCATACATATATTTGACATCTTGTTTTTTAATTTTTCCATTTTAAATTACTTTGATTTGATTGGTTTTATTTTTTTTAGGTAATATTGGATATATTACTTTAAAGGAGATATTTGATAAGGGTTAACGAGGTTTACAAAAATTAAAATAAAAGATTCATTTTTGATTAAACACGATCTCGAACTTGGGAATGTCGAAGTTGTATTCCTTTTTCGATAGAAGAAGTTGGTGAGAAGAGAAGACACTGCCCGACATATGACCTATTCCAAGATGTGTTCCTCTTTAGAATTAAGGTGTAACGGATATAGTTATATACTTAATCAGGTCAGAGCTCATACATATGGTGAAGTAGTTCCAATGTAAAACATGACCTAGAACATAGGTACATCAACGTTCTTATTTATCTCTAGAAGAAAATTAAGAGTTAAAATGGTACACACGACTTAAGAAAAAGTTATGTCCTAGGTTGTGTCCATGAATAAATGCATACTTAAAGAACGATATAAATGTTTGTTTAAGGAGTTCTTTTAAAAATTTTCAATTTTCAAATTAGGGTTAGTAGTGGTAAGATTGAGAGAGAGAAACCTTAAATCATAATTTTATAGCCATTTTCAATAAGGAAAGAGATCTTGAATCATACTAATAAAGAAAAATATATAAGGGATTGGGATCTTTATTAGGAAAACACTTATGATAATATAAAGGGAGAGCACATAATGATATTGGATTAAGTGAAGCCATTATTGATGGTGTCATAGTCCAACTTAGTGATTGTTGTTTTCTTTACTCTCCTAGTAAAAAGGATATAGGTAAGCGGACTTATAATTTTGCAATAGTAGAATCATAAGTAAATGATTGAACCTATCAGGCTAAAGTAAATACTATGTCTACTCCTAGTATCTAGTTAATAATTAAGAGTTTAATTGATTAAACTAATTATAATTATAATTAAATCTATTAAGATACCACCAAAAACAAATAAGCAAGTTAGAAAATGATAAAAAAGGCATAAATAATATAATATCTAGAATATAACTTTCCACAACATCTTCTTATACTCATGGTTCAATTATTTAGAGATTTTATGACTTAAACCGATGAAGTCTCCTAGTGTAATGATTCGTTAGCTCTTGATGTACAAATGCTTATCCTCAATTGATTAATTGATATATCTATTTGAGTAACTATTGATTGGAAAACAACTCCTAGTTTTACGCTCAAAATCGCAAGCATAAGGGTCGTGACTTGTAGTAAACAGATATCGATCTCATAAGGATTGATTGATACTTAGGCACCACTCAATTCAAATTGATCTTTGTTTAAAAACCAAAATTTTATGGAAATAAACTAAAACATTAAATTAAAATTAAATGACTAACAATGAACAACTGATAACACCAAAATGCAAAAAATTGGAATTCAAGATTTTAACAACCAGAGATCACTTTTTTCATATCTTGTCTCCCTCTTATTTTATTAATTGAATTGTGTCTCACCTAAGATGTCTAAATGTATTAACTACCCTCTCTTAAGGTGTAATTAATTTTCCCTAACCAAATTGAATGAAGATGATTAAGCAATCTCTCGATCTACCAAATCCCTCCACCAATATAACTAGTTATTAAGTTATCCTATGGGTAATCAATTAAATTAGCTAAGATCCTCTCTTTCAACTAATCAATTGACTCGATGAATGTATGTCTACAAAATGCCAACTTTCATTGTACAACTCTACCAAATAAGCTAACTCAATCTCTCAATCTATTATAAGATATATATATAACTAATCAATTGACTCGATGAATGCATGTCTATAAAATGCCAACTCTCGTTGTACAACTCTACACAAATAACCTAACTCAATCTCTTAATTTATTATTATATATATCCAACATTCATCAAAGACATCTATCATATAAATAAATAAAATAGGAGTTTAACAAGATAGTTCAAAGGCAATCTCTAAAAATAAATCAGCCACTTATGGTGACTATAACAATCAAATAATCCATCATACAAAGACCAGAAGAGAAAAAACTATAGAAAATTAAATAAAGAGAACTCCTCCTCTTCTTTGACCGAATATGAAAATTTTGGTGTTAGTATGCTCTTTTCCTAATTGTGAATGATAAACTTTGAATCTCCACCTTTTTCAAGACTCCAAACCTGTGTTTTTCACTCAAGAAGGCTATTTCATATGATGCTCTAACTTTTTTTTTTCGTCTATAGGTTTTTTCCCTTACATAGTCATCAAAACCTAAAACTTAAGTGAACCTCGCATATGTCCTCAAGTTAGACATCCCACGACCATAGGAATTGACATGATTCTCACGATCATGGGTTCTTGCATCATAATGCTTCTTCTTCTCTTCTCCTCTTTTGGCCTCTAGCTCAATTGCAAAGTTGTCTACCTCCATTCCTACATCAAAATAATCAATTCTTACCCTAAATCAACATCAAATATAAAAGAACACAATGAAGATCAAACTAAACAAAAAAAATACAAAGTAAACCCTAAAACATAACAATAATAATCTATAATGCAAGAAACTCATGTCAAATACTTAGAAAAATACTCAATAATGCACAACTATCAAGTTCCCCACACTTAAATCTTTGTTTGTCCTAAAAAAAAAAGAAACAAAACCAATTAATTCTATCACTTCATTTTCACAAAGATCAAACCATACAATCCCTCAAATTTTGGCTAACTCAAACGTCAAGCTACCACACATATCATGACTACTTTTCATTAGTGTACATAAGTAAACTCAACATATAGCACCATCAATCAATGTTGCAAATACCATACCGGACTTGGTACCGGATTGGGCATTGGTACAGTATTGTACCGGTACCGGTCAATATCGGGTACCATTTCGGATAATTTTTTAAATTTATAAAGTAGTCCCTGAAATTTTTTAAAATTTGCAAAATAGTCTATTATCATATTGTACAGTTGTACTGTATATTTTTAAACCTGACTCTAAAAATCATAATAATAAATAATAATCACAATTAAAAT
>JANQBM010000004.1:9413113-9425119 GCA_025594535.1 Erythroxylum domingense | reverse complement strand
TATATAATTAATAATAAAATTAAAAATAATAAAAATTTTATTAATAAAATAAAAAATATATTAAAAATTAGTCTTTAATTATATTTATATATTTTATATAAATATAAATATAAATAAAAATTTTTAAATAAAAATCACAAATAATAGAATAAATTTTTTTAAATAATTAATAATAATAATTTATATAATTAATAATAAATTATATATAATTTATAAGCAATTATAAAATAATTTTTTATATATTTTCTGTTTTCATTAACAAAAATGTTATTAAATTTTTTAATTAAAATTTTTATTTTATTATTAATTATATATAATTTTTATTAATAATATAAAAATATTATTATTAAAGTAAGGGAAAATAATATACAAATATTATTAATTATATAAAAGAGAGTTAAGGTTAAAAGAAACAATTAATATTAAGAAAAATTTTAAGAGTATATTAAATAATATGTATTTACCAGTTTACATTCCATCCTAAATCATTCGAATCAAAGATTTTTTATTTTCACTGTTTAGGATGGAATAAAACGTAACATACCCTACTTCTAATCTCATTCTGTTCTATTCTATTACATCATAAAACTCTCAACCAAATAATAAAAGTGTGTTATATTTTATTCTATTTTATTATTAACCCTCCAACCAAACAAGCCGTAAAACAACTAAATACAACATAATGATGGTAACTGCATTCCTTTTTATAATAAATAAAATTATAATACCAAAAGTGAAAAATGGAACCAATTACATTGACTGCCTGGAGTTAAAAATTACGCTCTTCAAATTTCTATGACAGACTGTACCACTGAGTAGCCGTCCTCTAACATTAGCTTTGCTAAAATAACTATGTACAATACAAAACCCGGTCCACCATTTTCATTCACATCTATTTGAACACTTGCTCTCTCTTGTTCGCTAGAGATGCATGCATCTCACACTTTTGAACAGGCCGAAGAAATCACCAAAAAAGATGGATCTTCACAAATGGCGACCCCACTAAGTAGAATAACCGTTGAAACATCTCACCATAGCATTTCAAAGTTTAGGCATGCCGACAACGTACCGGTGCGTGAAGCAGGCAAGTAATAGTTGCTCATCTTGGCCGCCATATTCCTGGAGCTAAAACAAAAACGAGATTTCAGCCCCAATAATACTAGTAAACTTACCACCAATTCCAAGCTGCCTAGGAACATTTAATTTTTGAAACCACATCATTAGCACAACATTTAAACGAACAAGAAAACCAAGGAGAAAGTAGCACAGGTACGAATATATATTCTGACACTCTGCAATAGAATATAAGTCTAATAGTAAAGCAACATACCTCTATGTGCTACTGGAACTCCACCTTCACAAGGTGGTGGTCTAAAGGAAGTAAAATTTCTATGATGTGTTCCTCGGGGGGCAAATTCCCACTCATGATGCGAATATCTATTAGTTTCTCTTGGGGGACCACCATATGGACCTGATCCATAAGATGCTTTGGACTTTTCTGGATACCGTGGACCTAGGGCAGTCAAAGGATGATCTTACAATGTAAAGATGCGAGAATAAGAACCACAGTGCAGTATTATTTCTTCTCAAATCACAATTAAGTCTCATGTAATAAAGAACCTTACCATGAAAAGGGGGACATCTCCAATTCTCACTCATCTCATATGGAGTTGGCCGCATTCTCTCATGGTTATTATAATAGTGTCCAACTTCAGCGTTATGCGGAGAGTAGTATCTGTGGGAGTAGGAAGGTGGTGGACTTCCTCTTCGAGGCCTCATATAATTGCCTGACTGTTCAACATAAGAAAACTGATTTGGTGATGGATGATGTGGTGGTCTTAGAGGATAATGCTTGTGGTAGAAGCTTGGACCATCAGGATGTTGAACATCTCTCATTGGTAGTACAGGATGAGTAGTGCAAGAGGTCTGCTTCCGTATCTGCTCCCCACATTCTGGAGCATGACAATCCACTCCACTGGAAATTGATGATGTTGAGCTTGTTACAATTGACTGCTGAACAACAGGTTGTCTCAGATCCCCTTGCATACCCTACAAATTTGATGAAAATCACAAACAATGGCTTAACAATTGATTCTTCATATTTTTAGGCATGGACCCCTAACTTTAGGAAACTAATCAACATCATGAACCAAGAAATAAAAGCATTATGGTGAGTAATGCATTACATATGAAGGGCGAATAACAAGTGACGTTGGTGGCAGTGGCGGTGGAGATGATGGCAATGGTGGTGATGATGGTGGGAGATCATGAGGAAGTGGCGGCGCATAGGACTGTGGAAAACAATGTACTTTCTGAGTTTGTGTATTCTGTCCAGCATTCTCTCTAACAATGCCACCAGTTGAGTGCATTTCAATCTCACTAGAAGGAGCCACATCCTCCATTTCAAGCTCACCATCAACATCCTCCAAGATGTGTGTATGTTTTTCCATGGCAGGGATGGACTCGTGTTCTTCCAAGGCTTCACACTGATGTTCAGGAGTCACTGCCTCAAAGCTCTCTCCATCAGAATCACTTCCTTCATCTTCATCCTTGAGCATGCGAGGCATACAAAACCCTGGAAGCTGAAAACTTGAATTGCTGCAAGAATAATTTCGTAGACATGTTCAAAGGAAATTCAGAACTGTTATAAAAGCAACACACATTTCAAAAAATTCAAACCTTCCATATTCGTCGACAAGCATACCCTCCATGTCCCTGACAGGATCATCTAAAGACCTTTCTGTTCTTGCTGAACGACGAGCATAAGGCCCAGCGGAAGAAGAACCACCAAGTGAATCAAGTTCCCTCATGTGATGGCGTATGACAGATTCTGGAAGAATCCTTCTTTCCAGCCAAAGCCTCAAAACCTGAAAAATAACATAAAAGGTAAAAGGCCTCAGATAAAATCAAAATAGAAAATAGAAAGCAAAATGTCATGTGTCCAACACTTGCCTTCATACACTGCCTGCGATTTTCTAGTGCGTAACTTCCAGGAGGAGCGGCGGCAGAAAGCAGACGCCGCAATGCTGCTTGAATAGCTGAAGGATATATACCACCAACATCACCTAGAAATTCAAACTAGACATAAGAATTCCACTTCCAATAAGAAAACAAAGAGCATACCATGTTGAAATCCACATGGAAGAGTATGTTTACCCTCTAGTGAACTGATTCACTAGCATAAATCTAGGTAATTTAAATGAAAGCAATTTACCTTTCAGTCCACGAGAGCACTGAGTTATAGAGTCAACAAGGAAGAATAGATCGACCCTTTTGTGTAAATTTGATTCAGTCTCCAAACTACGGGCTAGAATCTCCACCACCTATTTCAGAAGGCAAGAGCAATATAAGAAGAGAAACATCTAAGGCCTGAGGTACAGTAGCCTTTACAAGAACCGAGGAGTAGAGACAGATAAGAAATTCTGACTTTTTTTATAGTTGCACAAACTTAACTCTAACTATATGAATCTAACTTCCTGAATGAAATTCAATTCTGCATAGCACATATCTCTTGAGAGCAAAAGCTGAGAGTAAAAAGTAAACTAAATAACATAGCACCATAACTGTACCTTAGAAGAGAGGCCAAACTTTGCACAGTCAATAGCCAAGCGTGTTGCCCGCCCAATACTCTCCTTTGTCCTTGTCAATGATCCAAGCATTTCCTCAAATGATGACAGAGTAGCATGTGCTTCTGTAGAATTACTCCATTTGCCAACAGATTTTGGCCGTTGAGGCATTGATGTTTCAAATTTGTCATCATCACCAACTGAAGTGCACAAAATTTTCTTCTGTTGCAAATGTCCACTGGGACTTGAACAGCCACTGTTTTGAGTAAAATTAGCACTTTCTGCAGTTGACACGTCGCACAATGAAGTGGTAGGTGGAGAGGGTCGTGCAGGAGATTCGACTCCATCAGCTGTCAATGGACTTGACTGGACAACCAAAAGTTGCCTCTCACATGAACGATCATCAGAAACAGAGACATGACAAGCATCATGTTTTTTATTACACTTGGCATCTTTTCCTAGCTCACACCTAGAACAAATTTTTAAAAACCTCAAAGATGCTTGCCAAAACATGAGGAATCACAAAAAAAAGGAAATTCAGATAGCAATTCATACTTGCAACTTCTCCAATGAACAAATAACATGACCAAAAATAATTTCACTTTCCTGAGTTTGAGATTAAGGTGGGAAAATTTCTCCATACCAAGTTGCAGTAATAGGTGGGAACAAACAGTAAAAGTACAAAATCCATCAAATTAAAATGACAATTTATGTGCAATCATAAAAAGAAGGTATCGTGAATGCTTGGTAGAAAACCATAATCATACTGTAGGCTAATGAATCTGATTGAAAGCCAGGAGAGAGACTTACAAGCCATTTGCGTGAATGTTGTCTTCGTTTGGAGACCTTAATGACCAAGTAGTAACCTCTGCACTTCGCTGAAGCATATTCATGGCATCTATGGGTGTAGCTTTGGCATCTTCATAAGCCTGCGAAACAAGAGCCGGAATTGGCCTACAATTTTCCAAATCCTCGAGTCTTTTATCAGGATTTTTACCTCCAAAACCTCTCGACTTAACATTTTCAGAACTGTTCTCATCGTTGACAAGCATTAAATGCTCCTGTGATTCATGGTTGCATAGCAATATAGTCTCTCCTCCATTGATATCAGGTGTTGAGTGTATGGGACTATCTGTTTTCATGACTATGCAAGTTGTATGATGAACTTTGCTGCCATCAGCATCCATATCCCCTCTAGAGATGTCTTTCGGAGGTTCTTTTCCTTCAGAGCTTTCAATAGATAGATTGCATGTGTCTGCTTCCCCCCTAATTATGCTAGAACTAGAAAAACATGCAAAATCTTTACAGTCAACAGAGTCTATAATCCCCTCCCCCAAACCATTGGTTTCTTTGCTTCCAACATCTATAAGAAAACTGTGCCCTGTAGATATTGACCCACAATTGATCACTGTCCTTGTCCTTGATCCTTCTGCACACAGTTCACCTTCTTCAGCAGCGTTAGCAGACATGGCTTCCAGGGCACGATGAAGACGTTTGGATGGAGGTAAAGCAGCTTCACCATCAGTTGAACATCCGAAGGACTGGGTTTCCTTAACTTTTAGAAGTCGTGACCCATTTCCTAGAATTCTAGTGCATCCCTCTGGAGGTGATGATTTCTGTAAATCTCTCTTCCCAGCAAATGCATCTATATCAGAACAATCATTGCAAGAATTTCTAGAAGGGCTAATCTGCTCCAAATGATCGGGTGCAACTACTTGACAGAAGGTATTCTGTCCATTCACTTGTTTAACTGGAAATTCATTAAAGTGTTTCTGTAACAATTGAGAAGAACCATTATTTTTTTCTTTCAAAGGCGATGGCTTACTCATTCTAACTCTGGCTCGTTTAACTAATGGTAAGTGCTCGTCCCCTTCCCCTTTGTTACAACTTTCGATGAAATTCAAACAGGCATTTTGTGCAGTTTGAATACTGTTATGTACCTCTAAATCAGCCTCACTTTCTGCTTTGACAATTGAATCAGCTGCCTCATTAGTTACTCGCTTTCTACTTGGTTTCCTTTTCTTCTTTATAAGAACAGCTCTAATTTGGAAGTCAAGCCCTTTGCTCAATTCAGCATCCCCCTCTGACCCCTCAACAAGAGACTTAGAGTATTCTGGCTTACAACTACTCTCTATAGCACTTCCCTCATTCAAACTGACGGAATCAGAATCAGCTGTAACAATTTCAGAGCCACTGTCCTCAATGCTATCACTCAAAACAAAAGCAGATGAATCCATATCATTGCATTCTGTATCCGGTGATTTCCTGATTTGCTTGTTCCTTCGCAAAGATCCTTGGATTACATCAGTTGGTACATTCCCAGAAAACTTACTAACATCATTACATGGCATTGTGAAGTTTTGAAATCTACAAGATCCCAAAAGAGATGAGCTTCTAGACCTTTCAAGAGCAGGTTCCTTTTTCTCTGTCACACGTTTCCTAGACCGTAGGCCTCCAGATCTTTTTCTTGAAATGTAAGTAGTCAACACAGGTTTTCCTGCAGCCATACCACTATTAGTAGCTTGCTGCAACAACGATTCCTTTTCATGCAAAGAACTGGATTCTGCCACGTCTGGATCATTTGAGGTCAGAAGACTAGTAGCATTTCTACATGTAGCAGTTGTCTTTGAAGATTCTCTCTGATCCTTGACCTCAAATTGAGATGATAACTCCTCTGATTTCCCACCATTTGCATGGCCTGTTTTATCATTAGGGTTAAAATGGTCTTGATTTTTTGATTTCTCATAGCTTTCAATGATCTCCTGCACTGCACGAACAAAATCTGCACCTTTCCCCTGACGTTTTGTAAGAAGAGATTGCTTTGTCTCCTCAGTAAACTCTTCAACGTCAGCAGGATTGCAGAAAGCTCTGAATAACAACAAAATAATCACTACAAAGCAAAGTGGCAATATGCATTCCAACTAAGATCTTCAACCATCATTCATATGGAAAATAATCACATAGATCGGCTATTATAATCCAAAAACAGGAAAACATCATATGGAGAAAACGTCAAGAAAATGTCAAACAAGTAGAAAATAGAACATGAAGACTAAAATCATGATGCTGAATTCCTTTATGTTAATTATGAAAGAAGATATGTCTAAATAGGAGAAAATTTCTCACGGGAAAAATAACTAAAATGCTTCCCAGTAAAGATTATCACTGCTGAATTGTTTTCAAATATAATAAGATACAACTTGATCACCATGGCATTTGTTCTCTCACATCTAAGGAAACAAGCATCAAAATAAGTCACATTTAACAATGACTTAATCTATTTGAGGAGGAGAACATAATGCACTAGAATTCCAAAAGAATAAATAGATAAAATATGGCATCCATTCAATTTCTAATACCCATGACCATTTCACCAAATGAGCTACAAAATCCAAAGAAGTTAATCTTCTGTCAGAAATGATCAAGTACTGAAAAGACCTTTATATCTATAGAACAAAACCCTGGAAAAAGATCATTGTACCAATTTTAACAGAAAGGATCACCGATAAGGAAATGTGTGGCATCAATAACCCACAATGGCACAATCTGAAGGAGGAATGCCTCCTACAAATCCTTGCTTCTTTAGAGAACTCGCCATTTCATTTGCATAGTCCAATTAATAATCTGAAGAAGACTTTACCCATTCTTTTGTAATGCTTAGCTAATGAAGTTCTTGATTTCCATGCTCGAGTTAAATATCATCAATTGCTTGTGAATAGTGCCAGCATAATTACTTTCAAACCACTCAAATGAAATAAAGATGTCATGCAATGACCAATGAATGGCAGAACCTATAACTAAAAAAGTAAAAATGACACAGTTTATCCTATGCAACATAACAAATAAACTTTTTACAATACAAAAATTACAAAACTCAACCATCATAACGTCAGCAACAATGACAAAAATAAGAAATTAATGATACTTAGCCTAAAACTCATAATCCAAGTTAATCCCAGTAGAAATTCAGTTCTGGATTCTCAAATCAACTAGAACAGTTAAAGCATGAGGCACAACCACAAATCCTAATTAAACCTCATGCAAGCCCCTAACTATCTTAAAGCCTATATCCATACAAGACAGCTATCCACTAGATCATCCAAAAGAATCACAATTGAAAACTTAGGACCCAGATCCCATATTTCAATCTTATTAATGATCATAAGAGCTATAATTAGAGCTTATAGACAAAAATAAAATTGTTTCCAAGAGATGCATGGTTGTCATTAGACGACAAACCTAGAACACAGTTACATGTTTGTCATTAGACAGACCTAGAACACATTTACATGGTTACCATTAGACAGAACTAGAACACAAACAGCCAGGTGAAAGCGACTTCCCCATTCCTCAAATTTTCAATTCAGTCAAAAGGCCAAGACTTGAATTTCTCAGGCTACTACAAGTTTTACGTACTATCTGAAATCGCATTATGTAAAATTTTTGAACAATTCAATGAAACAAAATCAGAATTAGAAAAGAAAGTTCCGAAAGGAAAATATCTTTGGCCAAAGATCATTCTTCTTCCAACAAAATTCACAATATTAAACCTCTTGAACCCCATGCAAATGTATTAAATAAAAACGAGACCAGCCGTGTTAAGGATTTGGGGCAGAATGGAGGACTTAATTCCACGACAATCTCCACTATTCCCAACTACACTCTTTATCAGAATAAGGAAATTGACTAATGAGATGAGACTTCCAATATAAATGAATTCAGAGTAAAGAGAGAATCTCTATTTATAATGTAAGTATTACATGAGCAGAACTTCACATATCGAATTTATTCATCAGCCACATTAATTAATAAAACAACCAAATATAAAGTTTCATTAAGCAGCCTAAAAACTGGTCATAACCAACTTATGACCCCACTGAATTAAGAATTTAAGAATCAAAAATAAAATAAAAATCCTCCAGCACTTTGGAAATTTTTGGACGAACAAACTATATTCAGTATAGATTATGATCTTGACAACAAATTTGCTTGCATACTCACATTTGCTGGGTTCCAAAGAAATAAACAAGGACTTTCTTCCAATCAGGTTGAAAGCCCCACTTCTCTGGCTCACTTACCTAGCACGAGAAACAAAGTTCATAAGTTCAATGCACAGCTTAAGATACAAGTATGTGCAGAAATTCCTTTTTTTTATAAGCCTTAGTTTGGTCAGGAAAGTAACAAAAAAAACAAAATAGCAACTGCTTCATTTAGAAAATAAGTGCGATTGACATATTAATGGTGATTCTGCTACAAAACTCAGCCTCAATTTCATCTTTCCTATCAGGAAAGTCAACTGACACAACTCAATGTCACCAGATCCACTCAAAAGGGGCACACGGAGTGAACCTAGCGTACAAATCAACATTCAAGTAATAACTACACATTTTTGACCTAGAAAACAAGAAAATCTCAAAATTTCCCTATATCAAACAGTCATCTACAAAGAAAAACATAACACACACTGCAAGTAAGGTAGCATATGAATATTCCACGTTTCCTTCCTAAATTAGAGCTAACACCTAAACTGATATTGCAGAACATATTAGACATCAAACAATAACCTGCAAACCCAAAACCAGATATCACGCAAAACAACAAAGTACACAAAAGTGCAATCACGAACCCTAAATTAATTAGCCTTCCAAGAACAGAAAACTCCCCCGAACCTTCCTAAAACCACTCCACATAATCGAAACACGCCAATATCTTCACACAAGTATACAAGAACTGTAAAAAGATAATCCAAAGTAAGGGGCATACCGTGGCAGGCCAGGAAGGATAGCCTTTAAGCTTGGCGAGCACGAGATCACCGACTTTCCATTCGCGACGAGGAGCGGCGGCGGCGACCTTACCACCCCCTCTTCTGCGACTGGGAGCCATCGCTAAATCGCCACCGTCTCTATCAATTTAGAGGACACACCTGAAGCTGAAGCGAAGCCACCAATTCAGAAATAGTCGGAGAAAATGAGAATTGCGGCACTGCCTAGGGTTTCCTTCAGAGCACGATTGAACAAAGCAGTTATCAGGCATTGAGAACACAGCAAATCCAGTTACAAAGTGAGGACTGTGACTGTAACAAACCCTAATTTAGCAGGCACAGAAAGAAGAAGTGAGAGAGAGAGAAAAGGAGAGGATTATTTTGGTTTGATACGGGAGGGAGCTAAAGTGCGCTGGGGAAGTATAGGTTAAAATTGGTTGGGGTGGGGTGTACACTAACATGCGCTTGGGTACACGTGACCAACCAACTGCTTTCTTCAAATTCATCACTCGCCTATCTTAGGGGACGTTTTTACCATGTATTTTGGGCTATATAACTTCTTGCGTCTCCCAATAGGCATAATTGGATCTTCTTTAGGGTGAGTAGGCCATGGGAGACTAGGCCCACCAGGCAAGTTAATTTTAAGTATAAAATTGTTTAGGATCAAATTTGAACCCACGTAAATTGACTTATGATGTGACCTAATCTAAAATTTGACAAGATGTCAAACTATATCGTATCAAGTTGGTCAGATTGCAAACTTTGTGTTGTTAAGACCCGAACCAAGGCTATGTCAATAAATACTATCCTTGTGCCCAAAGGTCTACTCGAATAAAAAATAAGAAAAAAAAAGTAAAAATTGAAATAAGAATGAAATTATTAATTATATATATTTAGTATTGTATTAAATAAAATTAATAGTTATGTTAATATTTGGTATGAAATATTAAAAATGATAATAATTTTTACTCATATTTAGTTACTATATGATTTATTTTGTAAATAACTAATTAAATATTTTAGATTTTATAAAAAATTAATAAAAATTTTAAGAATTTATAAAATTATTAATTTTTAGATAATTTTGAATGATTTATATTATAAAAATATTAATATTAATGAAATAAAATAAAATAATTATTAAAGAAATTAATATAAAAGATTGCAATGTGTGACTTTGATGATAATATTTTTATAAGAACTAATATCTTGACAATATCTTTAATAATATTTTGATAATAACTTGATAATATTTTAATAACATCTTTCATCTCTTATTCCCGATATTTAATTTCAGCTTATACCCACACCCGCCTTAGGAATAAAAATCTAAGATTGTTTAAAATTCATTCCAGTTTTATCATTCCTGGTTTATCTATTACCATTAACGAAACAGCTAAAATTTAGGGAATAAAGGTTATATTCTCATTCTTACCTATTTATTATTGTTTACCAAACAAGACCTAAAAGATAACATTAAATATGTAGCTTGATTAAATCTCAAGTTTCATTCAATGTCGGGCTCTAAATAGAGTAGGAATTAGGCCAATCAAAACTCAGGTCCACATTGACTTAAGCCTAATCCAAAAATAGATATAAGAGTCCAGACTCAATCAAATACTCAAATGAGCTCGAGACTTGTAGTTTGAGTCTGAACCTGATCAAATTTTAGATGGTTTGAATCCTGATAAGGCTTTAAGTTAACGCCTATAGCTTAAGCCTGGTTTAGGTCAAGCCTATAATTATTTTTTATATTTTAAGTAATTATTTAATTTTCAAATATATCTAATTTAAATATGAAATTTTTAAAGAAAGACATCATCTAAAATTTAATAAATTGGATGGATTTTTTTTAAAATTGCATCTTCAATCTATAACATCTTTAAAACTTAGTCTTTTCTTATTCATTATGCATAAGGCAAATAAATTTTAATGATTTAATGATACTAACCTAATTCAAAACACATGTTAATATTTAAACAAATAAGATATGATAACTAATAGGATGTTTTATTTTGATATTGACTCTATAACTTATGACTTTACTTAAGTGACTTATTAGTAGTTTCTTTCTTTTAGGTAACGAGAAAATTCCTTTATTATTATTATTCCTAGCTTTATAATCATTTATCATATGTTTCTTTTATTTATTATGAGAGATGCAAAATATGTCACATAAAATAAACTAAATAAATAACATAAATCAAACTTAATACAAGTTATGGGTAAAACCACTTTCATGAAAATTCTCTCAAACATTTATTAGCTTTTAAAATGTATTTTCAATTTAATTAATTAAAGAAATAAATACAATCTTTATTTTTGGTTTAGTCCAACTTATTCATATAAGAAGAAAAAAATGTCGAATTTAAAAATTATGGAAATTAAAATGGTATATTGCTTTTATTAACAATTTATAGCCTTAATTAAACAAAAAACAATCTATAGCGTTAAACAAAAAATTAAAACATAAAAGAATAATATCAAGTCAAAATTTTGCCTATGATCAAAGTGTTATTATCAAAATCTTGTTATTTTCAAAAGTAAAGACTATCACAATCCTATTATCGAAATGCAAAAAATAGCAATTAAAGCATGAGAGAATGAAGTTGAGCTAACATAAAGAATTAATAGTATTCAGTTTTCTTTGTTAACATACATAACACCACACAAGTAAAA
>JANQBM010000004.1:9381542-9395585 GCA_025594535.1 Erythroxylum domingense | reverse complement strand
GTAATTAATTAATTAATTACAATATTTTAATTAATTAATAATTATATTTTAATTAGTTATATTTTAATTAATTGTAAGAAGCACACCCTTACATAACAATGATAGTCATTCCTCTAGATTAAGAGAGGAATGGGGTATTACCCAAAAATGGGTCATCAAAGTAATGACTCTATAATCATAGTTCCTTACCAAACTCAATCTTTCATTCTATACCTATTCCTCTTTTTTCATACCCACTAAACAAACACACCCTAAGTCAATTGCTATATGGGTAGATATGGTGAAAATTTTCCTTGACAAATTCTTCTTATGAATATTAAGAAAGATTAAAGCAGCTATATGCAAGCTACCCTAAACATGGGATTTCTAAGTAACTATTCATTCAATACTTCTATGAAAGATTGTTACCAATGGAAAGAAGGATGATGGATGTAACTAGTGGAGGTGCCATAATGAATAAAACTCCTTAAGTCATTAGAGAATTAATCTCCACCATGGCTGCCAATTCTCAACAACTTAACTTTCAACAAGACTCATCTTTAAGAAGAATAAATAAGATAAATGTGTCTAATCTTGAATAATAAATTTCTAATTTAGCTTTTCTTGTTCAATAGATTACTAGGG
The DNA here is from genome assembly GCA_025594535.1 of Erythroxylum domingense. Lineage (NCBI taxonomy): Eukaryota > Viridiplantae > Streptophyta > Magnoliopsida > Malpighiales > Erythroxylaceae > Erythroxylum > Erythroxylum domingense. Next base: position 9,394,961 of record JANQBM010000004.1, on the reverse strand, counting down.
GAAAAATGTAACAAGTCAACACTTATAGGATTTGTACTGCTCCTAACAACCCAACTAACATATGCCAACACTTTAAGATGATACTCAAAAGTATGCTAATGTGGTTGAAGGATTTTTAGGTCCATTGTAAAAGAAATTTGATGTTTCAACAATTATAAATCATAATCAAGGGATCACCTTAACTTATAGTTATAAAGCCAGACCACTGAATTTTTAAAAATTTCAAAACTGACCAGTGGGTCCACCATAATAGCCCACCTTAAAGTTAGGCATGTATGTTGAAGATATGGTTAAATCACTTGTTAATTTGACTCACAACAATTTCAATAGGAGATAATATCAAGCATCTAAAATTTGGAGAACCAAATTAATCAACTAGCATCATCAATTAGTATATTAGAGAATCAAAGTAAGTTACCTTTGCAACTTATTGTCAATTCGAAACAAAATGCAAGTTCAATCACCCTGCAGGGTGGGAAAGAGCTGACGGAAACCAGAAGAGATCCAGAAATAACCTATGATCATGCCTTAAAAGAGAAGAAAGGAAAAGAAGTGATAACTCCCCAATAACAATTTGATTAGTCTAAGGTGATCATTGATGAACAACCGAGAATATTGGTGACAAAAACCTCCCTTCCCTAAAAGATTTGCCAAATTTAAGAAAGAGAAGAAGGGGAAGAAATTTCTTAAATCCTTTAATAAGGTAAAAATAAACATTCCCTTACTTTATGCAATAAAACAAGTACCCTACTTTGCAAAATTTCATAAAGAATTATGAATTGATAAAAGTAAACTAAAAGGTAAAGAAAATGTAATTATAGGGGAGAATGTGTTAACTATTCTCCAAAGGAAAAACCTTAATGTAAGTATGGGGGAGAATGTGTTAACTATTCTCCAAAAGAAAAACCTTTTAAGTGAAAAAACCCAAGTATATTCACTATCATATGTGTGATTGGCAATATTAGAATTAAAGAAGTTATGTGTGCTTTGGGTGCTTTAATTAATGTCATACCTTCACCTATTTATCAATCTTTAAATGTCGATCTATTAAAAGAGACGGGTGTGATCATCTAAATTGTCGATAGATCTATTGTCTACCTTATAGGAGTCTTAGTGTATGTTTTAATATAGGTCAATGATTTTGTTTTCCCTATTAATTTTTATGTGCTTGCTAAGCAAAAAGACAATTAACTCTACATCTGTTTTGCTAGATAGACCATTTCTCAAAACAACTAAAACAAAGATTGATGTGCGTACTATTGCACTCACCATGGAAGTTAATGGAGAAATCATTAAATTTAATATTTATGATGCCACGAGATGCCTTAGTGATGTGTGACCTATCTTTGTTGTAGATGTTATTGATCCTTTAGTTTAGGAATTGTTTGTCTTAGATGATAAGGACACTCTAAAGGTCACACTTGGAAATAACCTTATAATAAAAAAATTGTAGAAATTTGAGAAAGATTTTGACATTGGTTCTGATATTCAAAGATGTAGTCTTTGGGCTAGAATCATTTGAAAACATAATGTATGATGTTGCCAATATTGAATTACCATAAATCTTATGAAAAAAATCTTTCCTTCTATCTTATAGGCACCAAAATTAGAATTGTAACCCTTGTATAGTCACTTAAAGTATATGTTTTTAAGAGAAAGTGAAAAGTTTTGGTGATAATCTCTAATAAACTCATAACTTTAGAAGAGGAAAAGCTAACATGTGTACTTAAAGATTTTAAAGAGGATATTTATTGGACTATGGTTGATATTAAAAGATTAAGTCCATCTACTTGTATGTATAGAATGTTGATGGAAGAAAGCTGCAAGCCTTCAAAAGAAACTCAATAGATTAAATCCACCTATGACAGAAGTAGTGGAAAAGGAGATTTTGAAACTTCTTGACGCATGTATGATCTATCTAATCTTTGATAACAAATGCATAAGTTATATTCTCATTGTTCTAAAGAAAATAAGTATAACTTTGATCAATGATCTTAATGGTAAGTTAGCTCCTACTCATGTTCAAACTGATGGCGGGTTTGTATAGATTATGAGAAGCTAAATGTTACAGCTTGAAAAGATCTTTTTCCAATTTTGTTTACAGATCAAATGTTAGAACGTTTGGTTAGTCATTGTCTTTTCCGTTTTCTTAATGGTTATTCAGGTTTTTATCAAATCCCAATTATGTATAAAGAATAAGAGAAAACCATCTTCACATAACTATTTGGTACTTTTATCTATTAGCGAATTCCATTTGGACTTTACAATGCACCTTCCAAAGATATGTGGTAAGTATGCTTTTGGATTGTATTGAGCAATTCATTAAAGTATATATACTTGATTACATTGTCTATGATATTTCTTTTTATAAATATAGGGCTATTCTAAATAAGGTGTTTGAAAGATGTAAAGAGAAAAGCTTTGTTCTTAATTATGAAAAATGTCACTTTATAATTTATTAATGCAATAATGAGGCCAAATTGTGTCCTCAAGGGGAATAAGAGTAGATAAAAAAAAGATAGATGTATTTAAATCCTTACCTTACCTCATAAGTGTATGAGAAGTTCATTCTTTTCTTAGTCATGTAAGATTATATCGACACTTTATCAAAGAATTTTCCAAGATTACTTAACCTTTATGTAGATTATTACAAATGAATTGGCATTTGAGTTTGACAATGGATAGAAAGTAGCATTTGACAAGACGAAGGACTCACCAACTTTCATACATATAATTTAGCCAATAATTTGGAATCTTCCTTTTACAATTATGTGTGATGCAAGCAACTTTGTTATTGGTGCTATTATTCGATAAAAAGTTAGATTTGCTTCTCATATTATCTATTATGCTTTAAGAACACTTGATAGTACACAAAATAACTACATTATCAAAGGAAAAGTACTTCTATCTATTTTTTTCTTTAGAAAATTTTTGTCCATATTTGCTTCCTATAAAAATAATTGTTTATTTTAACCATGCAGCTGTCAAGTAGCTACTCTCTAATAAAAAACCAAAGCTAACACTCATTCAATGGACACTTTTTTAAAAATATTTTGATTTGAAAATATGCAAAAAAGTGCAAAAAAAATTGTAGTCGACCTTCTTAACAAATTGGTCACAAGTAAAGCACATCATCATTGAATAACAATTTTCTAATCGAGCATGCTTTTTTGTTTAATAAATTATTTCTAATATGTTGATATAGTCAAATATGTGGTTACTAAAACACCACTATGTGATCTATCTAGAGTTAAAATGGATAAAATAAAGAGTGATGCTAAATACTATATTTAGGATGATCCTTGTGAAAATTTTGTTCTAACCAAATCATTTGAAATGTCTCTTAACATGAAATCCCCTTAATTTTAAAATTTTATCATTCATATACATATGGGGGATACTTTGTTCTTAAAAGAATACCTTATAAGGTATTAGAGTATGGATTATTTTGGCCTACTTTGTTTCATTATTCATACATATTTTGTAAAACTAGTGAACATTGCCAAATAATTGGAACTTAGGACATAGAGATCAAATGCCACTTAACCCCATTCTTATTTTTGAAATTTTGATATATGGGGTATTGATTTTATGGTCCACTTCCCCCTTCATATGGCAATATTTATATACTTCTTGTAATGGATCATATTTTAAAATGGGTGAAAATAAAAGTTACCTATACTAATGATTCTACAATGGTTGTAGATTTACTTAAGACTAACATTTTCATGAGAGTTATAATCTGTGATGATAGAAGCATTTTTGCAATAAAGTGGTAGAGGCTTTATTGAAGGGATACAATATCACTCACTATATTTGTAATATATATCATCCACAAACTAGTGGACAAGCTAAGGTGTCCAATAGGGAGATTAAATTCATTCTTAAAAAGACTATTAATTGATTAGGAAGACTTTGAGCAAGCATCTTGATGACGTATTATGTGCCTACCACACAAGTTATAGGACTCATATCAGTATGTCTCCTTACCATTTAGTTTTTGGTAAATTATGTCATCTTCCAATATAATTAGAACATAGGATATATTAGATCGTCAAGCAATACAATATGAGACTAGATAAGGCTAGTGAACAACCAAAATTACAATTGTAGGAGTTGGAGGAACTCATAACAGTACTTATGAAAGTTCTAAAATTCACTAAAAAAAAGATAAGATCTTTTCATGATCAAATAATTTTTAGAAAACACTTTTCAATTAGTCAAAAAATTCGACTTATTCCCTCTCATTTGAAAATATTTCATGGTAAATTATGCTCTAAATAGGTGGGACCTTTTATTGTTATTAACATGTTTCCTCATGGTATAGTTAAAATACATAGTCCAAGCATCGATAAGTCTTTTAAGGTAAATGGACATTATCTTAAACCTTTTTATAAGGGTTTCTAGGTGTATATTGCTAAAGAAATTCCCTTAGAATGCCCAAATAATGAGATGCAATGAACTATAATTTCTATCCAAAAATGTTAAAGAAAGGTGTTAATTAGGAGGCAACCCAATATTTTTCCTTTTAGAAAATTTCTTTTATTTAGATTATGATTTTCTTTGTATTTTTATAACTTACATTACTCTATTTTGTTTTAGGAATAAAGAGCATTCTTAATAGAGCATGAGTACACTTTATAGAAGCAACATTCAGAAAAGGGGTGAAGCATCTAGAATTCACACTTGAATATGACATGCCCACTTCTTATTTTCACATCATTGAACTTTACCCTTCTTAACTAAAGCATGCACATGCCTTAGGCGATATAACTACTCCAAAAAATAAACATGAATAAATGGATAAGCCTTTTCTAAAGTCAACAAGCCCTAGTTATTACTGACTCTGTTTTGCTTTATATAGGAGTTTTGATTAGGTGTGATTTATTTTGGTAGGATAATCCCAATAGAAGTGGGATCCTTTAGATTTAGTCTCGATTTTATCTTTTATCCTGTTTTTTTTTAAAGAATATTAGATATAGTTTTAGGATTCATTTATAAGAAAGAGGTGTAGGAGGCAACCGTCCCATATCCCCCTCATCTTAGTTCATTTTCAATTTTTCTATATTTTTGGGATAGTTATTTATTTTCCTCTTACATTGTCTTTGAGAACCATGTGTAACTAAATACACTTTTTTTAGCCAAATATTAATTAAAGTTTGATAGTCAAGAATTTTGAGATCTATTTTTTCTTCTTTACTCTTTTGTTTAGTATTTATATATCTTTTAATATTATTAAAATAATTATTTTGTTTAATTGATACAAAAGGCCTATTGTTCAATTATCAAAATAATATATTGCTAATTTGAATGATTAAATTCATAATTTTTTAATTGTTCTAATGATTAGTAGTGAAATAACATTATTTAATATAGGATATTTTACTCATATTATATGGATATATAATCTAGTTTAAATAAACTGAGCTTGTGTGTTTATTGATTAGAATTAATGGTCTCTCTAGTTTTTAATACTAGTAATAGATTAAATTCTAAGAGCTTGTTTAGGATTATCTACTGATAAGAGAATTAATTAAAGAGTTTTGAGTTTGTTAACAACTATAATTATTGTATTAAGGAATATAAGGATTTATCTTTGCATTAATGATCAATTAAAAAAATCAAAAACTGAAATTACACTTTAGACTAAATGTTTATTGTCATTTGATTTCATTAAATTACATTTTTTATTTGTTTTCTTTTTTTTGCTTTTAATTAATTTCAACTTTTATCTTAGAACCCCTCTCTTTTATTTTGTTTTGTTAACCTAGCAAAGGAGATAAGTTATACCATTCTATATGGATTCAACCCTACTCATTAAGAATAACAACAAGAACATCTCAGTAAAAATTTCGTTGAGATGTGGGGTCTAGGGATGTCCCCAAGTATGTAACTTCGCCCCTAACTAGTAAATAAATTGTTTCAGATAGACTTAAAGGAAAAAAAGGTTTTTGAAAACGATTTGAAAAAAACAATAGCCATATACAAAACAAATAACTGCATAAGTGAAAATTAAAATCAAAATAAAGATAAAATTAAATAAATAAGCAAACGAGAAAGAAAACAAATAAGTAAATAAAATAAACAAGCAATTGAAAGAGAAAAAGAAAAAATGGAATAAATAAAGAAAATACCTAAAAAGGAAAGTATTACATTTAGGTTAAACACTAAACACAAAAATCAAAGAAAGAGGTTCAAAAGGCATGTGAAAATAAAAGGACCTCTCTAAGTAAGATCTTCTACATATGTCCTAGTTTACTAAAGTTTTCTATTATCAACCAGGTATTTCGTAAGCTTTAGTAGGACTATATCATACCTGATCACCTCCTCCCAATTCTTCTTAGGTCTTCCTTTTCTTGTCTTATAGTCTCTAAGTATAATCTTCTTGCATCTTCTCACTATGGCATTAGGATGTCTCCTCTATATGTTTGAACCACCTAAACCTTGTCTTCTTTAATTTACAATTAATATTAGTCACTCTTAACTTGTCTCTTACCCCTACAATCCTAACTTTATCTCTTTTTATGAGATTGCACATTCAACGGAGTATCCTCATCTCCAACACCATTAACTTATAACTATACATTTGTTTGATAGGCTAACATTCTACCTCATAGAGTATGGTCAACCTAATTTATAAATGGTATAATTTACCTTTTAACTTAAATGGTATCTTCTTATCACATAAAAATTTTGATGCATCCCTCTATTTAAGCCATCCAAATTTTGATATGGTGAACTATGTCATAATATATTTGGCCATTACTTTCTATGATGGATCAAAGGTACTTAAAATAATATTTTTATGGAATAAATTCTAAATCAATCTTTATCTACGCATTGCATGCAACTCGATAACCCAAAAAGTTGCACTCTAAGTACTTAGTCTTATTCCTGCTCAATTTAAAGTCCTTCAACTCTAATGTATCACTCTAAAGTTCTATCTTAACATTAACACCATCTTTTGTTTCATCTATTAAAATAATGTCATCAATAAAATAATATACAAAAAGGCACATCCCCTTAGATATTCTTGGTGAGTTCATCCATAACTTTTGCAAATAAGAAAGGGCTCAACAAGGACCTTAATGTAGTCTAATATTGACAAAAAAATTTCTGTACATCCTTTTGTCATCTTTACTTTAGTTTTAACACCTTGGTACATATCTCTAACAACCCATATATGGGTCATAGAACTCCCTTAGCTTCTAAACACTTCTACATAACTTCCTTAGGTACCTTGTTATAAGCCTTTTATAAGTCAATGAAAATCATATGCAGGTCCCTTTGTTTGTCCATATAAAATTTCATTAATTGTCTAAGAAGGTGTAAAGCTTTTGTTAGGGCCTCCCTCTATTAACCTTACTCATTACTATATATATTACATTTGTGATGAAAATATGAATATATTTATTGGATTCAACACATACTAATTTTACAATTTACCTAACTAGGTCTTTTCATGCCAATTTAAGTGAACTAAGTTTGACCAACCAAAATGTTCCGTTAATCCTCTATGTCACAAAATGGTAATAATAGCTCTAGTCAACTTACTTTTACCTTTATGGTATTAACACAGGCTATAATTTAGTTAAATATCAATAAAAAGTAATTTATTGAAAAAAAATCAATTTTAATAGTTAAAATTTTAATTTTATGATTACATATTAACATTATTTGTTATCAATCTTTTGGGAACATCTCTCCATAAATTCAACATGGTACTCCTTATATATTGCTAAATAATTATTAATTATGTGAATTGATTTTTTATCTCTCAAAGTTTACCTCACTTATAGAAGAACTCTGATTGTGTACTATTTTTAATGGGTTAGAGTTTCATATAGTAGGAGTAAGGTATGTTGTACTTATTAAGCCCATGACCCACTATCTTCTATAATTGATTACTTCCCAATTAAGCATAATGAAACCAAAGATAAGAAAGAATATTGCATTATTAATTGTATAACATCACATTACTGAATAAGATAGAATTTTCCATTAACATTGTACTAAATTTAAGAATGGAAATTAAGGTAAAATAAACTTCTTGTAGCAAATTATAAAGGTTTGCATATTTGTTACAAGCATCTAATTGTGTTTGTGTTTATTTATGCTTGATTAGGGTGAAATTTAATGCTTGTTCCTCAAATTGTTATAGTCCTTAACAAATTTATACCAACAAAATTGTTAAATATTGTAGAAAAACAAAGCTTGTTAACTTTCATTCTTTCTACTTTAGATACTAAAAAAACATGAAATTTGATTTTATATTATTTTATGGATCAAAACTTGACATATGATTTTATATTACAATCATCTAGATGCAATGTAATTTATTATATCTATAAAAATTTATATTTTCTTTTTATTGATCAATGTTAATGTAATGAAAATGATTATATACAGGATTGCAATAGCTCAATATAAAGGTATAAGGCTTTTTTCTAATAAGAAGGTCAAGTTAGAACCTAAGTTGACTTATATGGATCAAAAAATAAGCATCTTTGACAAAGTCAACCTTAATTATGTGAGCTATAGACCAATATGTGAGATAGATGAATTAAGGTACCTTTAAGTTAACAAGGCATATTATAAATTACCAAGTTTTAAATTGTAAGCTTTTTAGGACTTATTAAATCAAATGAATTTGTATTGGGCTAATTAACTTAATGAAAATCCAACAAGTGGTTGATGTGTATATTGCATATAAGCTAGAAACAACATGTCCTACAAATAACATATTGTCTATAACTAAGGAATGGAGCTTACTGAAGAGAATGAGGGATATCTTTTAAAGTATATTTTAGGAAGGGGTGAATATGATGGAGATAGTTGTGGTGAAAAAGGAAACACTATTAGGGTGGAATTAGCTTAGAACAATGAAGGATTTAATGACTTGAACATTAAAGATATAGTTCTTGAAGATGCGAAACTAGATGTTGACCATGTACAAGTTAAATCTAAGTACATATTCTAGATAACCATTAATTATTTGAAAAAGATTCCACTGATTATGGAATTTTATTGATGGTAATAACAATCCAAATGGAGAGTGGCCTAATGAACTGTTATAAAGACCAAGTACAACTATTAGGTATAAACCAACTAATGTAACATGATAGTGGATATTGCACATCGAATCTGAAAATGCATAAGAGTTTAAAGATGTTGTTATGAGTTATGTAGTTTAAATAAGATTCCATATTAGGTGGAAAAGGAGTGAAAGCAATATGATTAGGGTTGGTTGTATTGAGGGATGCCGATAGGAGTTATATGATGGATATGACAAGAATTATAAGTGTTTCAAAGTGAAGACATAAAAACTTAATTACAGTTGTTTCATAACTAAGAAACCAAAACTAATCTTTAATAAGCTCTTGATGAGATATTTCAGGGATAAATTTCTTAAAAAACCTAGTATATTTACAACTAAAATAGTTAACGATTGTAGAGAGAAGTTGAATATATTTATTAACTTTAATAAGTGTAAAGCAACAAAGAGTAGCTTAATAACGAAGAGGGCTAGAGACTTTGTTAATGAATATTTCATGCTATAAGGGAATGTACATAAATTGAAAGTCAACAGTCATATATCCATAATGGAAAGGAATCAAGAAATTTCTTTGCTACATGTAAACAAAATCACATTTTATGTAATAAAATACAAGAATACAAAATTCATTTCATATTTCACTATCTTTGTTATATTTCAAAAGGTTAAATATTTTCTTTAAAGTTATGAAAAAAGTATGTGGGCAATTGAGACAAATTTTTAGCATAGACGATTACTTATTAAAGACAAAATTATAAGGCCAATTACTTAGTGTAGTTAGGAGAGAGAGATGTATCCCTTAATATGGGCTATTGTGGAGGTAAAAATCTTTAACTCATAAGATTGGTTTATGAATCTCCTTGCATTTGATTTAGAATTAGAGGATGGAGAAGGACATACAATAATAACTGATATTCAAAAGATAACTTATTCTTGATATTATTAATTTCAATTTAACCTTATTTTCTAAACTTGCTTAATTTCTTTTAACTATTTCAAAGATTGATCAAATTTGTAGAGATGCCTTCAATAAATGCAACATACAATATAGTTGCTAAACATATTTATCATAATTAGATGGGACTAAAGTGGAAAGGATAGGTGGACAAGATTTTACCAATCATTTGAATCCAAATACCTAGTAGTTGAAAAAAAATATGACTAGAAAATTAAATGGATAGATCTTGTCTATTAAAAATTGACTAATAATTAGCATGCTTGAAACAATAAAAATCATAATGATGAAGAGAAATATGGTTATGAAGTATGTCAATATATATAAGATAAACATTACACACAATTGAGAAGAAATTATAAATTTATGTAGAAAAAGAAGCAATATAATGAATAATAATTTGGAATGGATATAGGGAAGAAATACAATGAAGTTTCAAAAAGGGATGGAAAGTATTATGCTAAGATTGGTAGAGAAAAAAATTTTAGTTGCATAATATGGAATCTGTATGGCCACCCTTATCAAGCTGCCATATAAGTGTTATCCATCATTATAAGTAAAGGATGGAAACATCTGTAAATTTTTTGTATGAGAAAGTTAAGTTCTTTAGTGAGTGTAAGCATTTACTACAAGGATGGTGCCTATAAGGGGTGCGGTTTTCTGGCCAAGAATTGATTATGAACAAATACACACACGGTTAAAAGATTTATGTCAAAGAGACCTAAAATAGTGACAATAAAAGGAAAGGATCAATAAAATAGTGAGAAATACAAACAAACTGTCTAGGAAGGGTTGAGTGTGACAATGTAAAGGATATGACAGTTATGGTTATAACCTAATAAAACGCAGCAAAGAAGGCCTACATTACCTATTGAAATTGCTAGCAATGTTATGACTGATTTCGAAATATGCCATTTCTATCTTGCCTTTCTTTTCTTGCCTTACTACTGTACTATTTATTTATGACTGCCTTATACTATTTCATTCTACAATTGAACTATTTCTTTTTATATATGCTTTCCTTGTCATACAATTTTATACATATCTGACTACTTTTGATTTTTTTATTTTGCAATATCTACCAACATCTTCATTATTTTTTGATTTTTTATTATCATATTGACATGTTTTGTACACATTACTATACTCTTTGAGGAATTAACCTATTAACACAAACTTATTACTATTTTTGTATATGTAACATGTTATTAGGTCCATAACATAGATCATTCTATAAGTACATAAATGAGATATGTTCATATGTATATAAATCTTAGATTTTTCATCAATTCTTTTATAATTGAGGCATGTGCTTGATTAACTTTCATTTGAATGATGTTTCTTTTGATTATTACTAGTGCCAATAATATAGAAGATATTTTTATACTTAATCTATAAAGCCATATTATGAGTTCCATCTATGATATTTATTCATGAAACCATTAGTAAGTTTACATAATTAACTAATTACATGGATGTTGATAAGTTAGTAGCTCTATATATATCACCAAAAGTAATTTTTAGATATGTTAATCTTCATATATCCAAGTTATCCCTTAAATTAAGGGGTTAAGGTTCAAAGGAAAAACAAGCATCACTTCGTAATAATTACAAACTAAAGTAAAGAAAAGAAAAGCATCATTGGCAAGAAGTGCACACTGATCAAATGAGTAAGTTTCTCAATTCAGTGCATATAAAGGATGTAATATGGTGTATAATCAATCACAATAAATGTGATTATATACATTTAAGTATTGACTTTTATATGATGAAAAAATATTTTTTGACATACATTTTGGTATAATTAAACCGATTCACATTTCTTTTCAAAAATAAGCAATTGTCATACTCTTAAGGTTACTGGAAACGTTTGTTTACGTGTCATATGAATTTAAATATCTATTCATTTTGGCTCAACAATATATATCTAAGTGACAATATGCCAAATAAAATTACTTAACATTACCATTTTATTTTGATAACTTATAATTTGTATTTGCTTTTACTTTTTACTTTGCAATTTTCTTTTGATACATTTATTCAGCTTCATATTACATAAATGAATTTCATTTTAGCATTTTCATTACATTCAGTAATAAGTATCAATTATATAAAAACTTTCACATGAATTTGAAGAAACTAAAATTGAAATTTAAAGCATTTCCCCATAACATAGACGAAAATAACATCCATTAAAAGCACAAGAAACCTTACTACAAAATTCATTAACATAAAATTCAAGTATTCTTTCTCATTCTCAAATAGATTAATGTCTTCTTTGATGAGTTTTATTTATTCCTTAATCTCCTTAGTTTTTTTTTTGTTCAAAATGATAATAAAATTCAATTGTCCTTGCATCAACTTCCTTATTCAATATAACTACATCTTTCTTCAATTTATAAATCACTTTAATAACTCTCTTAATAAATTTTTTTTCATATTATTTGAAAATTTTACATATCTGAATCTATAAACAAATTAATTCAACTATTTTATGTATGAACAAGATTCTTCAAATCACAAACAAATAAAAACTCATTCGGTAGATAATTAGGCCATTTATGAAATCTCCTTCCTAAATTATGATCACTCCTTGAAATCTTTAATGGAACATTTAACCCACAATAGCAAATCACACTCTAAGCGTTTGAGTTTAATGTTGTATTGGGGATTCCATAAATATTATACAAATAATAACCTAAACCAATAAAAAATTCATACATAAATTAATTTCTTTGAAGTAATTAAAGTTTTAAAAAAAATAAAAATTATAGCTTAAACAGATATCCATATTTAATAATGAAATTTAGTATTTAAGCATCTACCCTGAGTGCCTCTAAAACAAAGTAGTAAAAGTGATGGATTTTGGTTTATCCATTTAGTTATTAATATTGTCTAAAGCTTTTATTAAAGATTATTATGAATTTAAACATTTGCTTTTTCTAGTTAATGGTATTATTCACCCAAGGGAACATCATGCACTACAAACAATTTTATTATTGATGAATAAGAGTATGAAGTTAATTAAGATGCATAAATGATCATCAAGTGGGTAAATTGTTAAGAGGGGGGAACTAAAGCTTAAGCTTAAGATTAAAAATTAAAGTAATTTGCATTACCTTGTTTTTGAAAGTTAAACGAATTTCACTAATAAAAAGATAAGGTACAAAATAAGTACACTATATAAAATCATCTAGCTGGCACCCTCTAACCAAACCAATTTCTATAATCTATAACCCTTTAGCCTATATACTAGTAGTACACTATCCTATCAAACTATATAAGGATCCTTACAAGGCGTACTACTCATTTAGTTTTCTAGTTCAACATCGGTCTCTCCTTCATACACTATGATATTATATAAGCTAGCCATGCTCATCTTTGCAATATAGGACTATCTTTTGTAAGA